>PVKH010010997.1:0-17963 GCA_004027955.1 Chaetophractus vellerosus | reverse complement strand
GAGGCCCTGGGTTCGGTTCCCGGGGACCTCTCCTAGCGGGCAGACCGCCTTGAGAATGGCAAGCCGCCATGGGCGGGCCGGAGCCGCCGTGGGCAGGGCAAAAAGCTGCCACGGACAGGCAAAAGCCGCCACGGGCAGGGCAGGTCGCCTGCAAATCGAGCGCAGCCAGCCACCCGCGAACTGAAAAGCCGGCCGTGACAGAAGCAGAAGCCGCCCACAAGCGGGGAGAGCCGCGCCTGCGCAGTGACCAAGTCTCGGCGCGTCGCCACAACGGGGGGGAAGGGGAGATATGTAATAAAATAAATAAAACTTTAAAAAAATAATAATAATAAATAAATAAATAAATAAATAAAGTAAAAAGACGGGCAACGAAGGCGATAGTGAAATGCTGAAAGAGTTCCCCTGGACCAAAAATAAGGCACGAGCTGGGAAAGCTGCCAGGCTGAGCACGCCCCAGCTAGACACTGAGCAGCGAGAAGCGGACCTGGCAGAGGCCACAGAGGCGCACTGAGAAGTGGGGCATGCAAGCAAAGACTTCTCGGCCATTCAGCCAAGTCACACCACCAGAGGAAGCCAGCCATGCTCCACGCTGCACCTCCTGGTTCCTGAGTACCCCAGCTTCCCGGCAATGGGGATGGGATTGGGTTGATGCCGCACCAAGTTCCACAGGAGAAGACAAGGAATAACAGCTACCACCAAGCCCCTCCATCAGACATGTTTAAAGGACTCTTTGAAAATACTCACAGAATTATGAAAACAGAAAGTCCACCCAGCCATGGCTACATCAGGGCAATCCTATGCCTAGACCATGAGCCTAAATCAATGGGCGGATAAAAGGCAGAAATAATTCATCAAATAGCAATGAACAAAGAGGGTAACACACTGGAGAGGTTAAAAAAAAAGGTACGGGGGCCGGCCATATAGCCCAGTGGATAGGGCGCCAGTATACCACATGGGAGGCCCCGGGTTCGGTTTCCGGGGACCTCTCCTAGCAGGCAGACCGCCTTGAGAAGGGCAAGCCGCCATGGGCGGGCAGAGCCGCCGTGGGCAGGACAAAAAGCTGCCACGGGCAGGGCAAAAAGCCGCCACGGGCAGAGCAGGTAGCCCGCGAACAGAGCGCAGCCAGCCGCCCGCGAACTGAAGCAGAGCAGGCTGCAAACTGGAAGCAGAAGCCGCCCACAAGCGGGGCAAAGCCGCCTGCGCGGTGACCGGTCTCAGCGCGTCGCCGCAATGGGGGAAGACAAAAGCAGACATAGAGGAACACAAGAATGGACACACAGCAAGAACAAGTAGAAGGGGGAGGGGGGGTATGTAATAAATAAAAAATAAATCTTAAAAAAAAAAAGGTACGACCTTCATTAGAATGATTTAACATTTTAATGAAGAGATTCACACATGTGGTGTCTTGCTAATAATTCCAAATAAATACAAATAGATTTTAAAAATAGTAAATTAAAATGACTCAAAACTCCAAATGCAAATGAAAAATTTTTATCTCTTAAAGGAGATGGTTCTAATCTGCTGGCAATGGTATAAAATGAAGATAACTGTTACTACTGAAAAAAGAAACTCAAAAGCAGAGAAAATAACATTTTAATGTGACCAGACTAAGTATATTAAATTGTAATGCTCCAGATGAGGTCGTCTACAGCCTGAACTGTGATCTATGCCTGATGGCAAAGCCCCAAAATGTGTGTAACTATCAGAGGCGTTATGCCACACTTAGGGATGTGCATGTGGGGGGTTGTGGGAGGGGTGGGGGTGGCATATGGGTACTCCTGGAGTCTCTGTGTAAGAATTGTGTAATCAATGTATCCTAAAAATGTATATAGATATATAAAAAATAAATAATTAAAACAAAAAAGAGGAGGAGCAGGTCTTGGATTGGGTCTTTTGATTTATCAGGCAAGGACAGGAAGAGGGAACTGTTCTATGATCATAAATGGTCACAATCTGGATTTGAAATTGAGTGCCATCAATTAGTGGCACCTTTGGCAAAGAATAAGCCCAGCTGGATTTGACATTTTAATAAATTTTTGTTAAAATTAAAAATAAATAAATAAATAAATAAATAAATAAATAAATAAATAAATAAATAAATTGTAATGCTCCAGGAAGAGGATGTGGCTCAGGTGATTGGAATCCCCCCTACTACATGGGAAGTCCATGGTTCACTTCCCAGTGCCTCCTAAAGAAGACAGTGAGCTGGCGCGACAGGCAGGCGCGGCAAGCTGCCACAACAAGATGATGCAACAAGAGACACAAGAAAAAAAAAACACAAAAACATAATGAGAGACACAACAAAGCAGGGAGAAGAGGTTCCCAGTGCCTCCTAAAGAGGATGAGCAGGACAGCGAGCTGGCACGACGGGCAGGCGCGGCAAGCTGACACAACAAGATGATGCAACAAGAGACACAAGGAGAAAAACATAATGAGAGGCACAACAAAGCAGGGAACGGAGGTGGCTTAAGCAAGTAGGCGCCTCCCTCCCACATCAGAGGTCCCAGGTCCAGCTCCTGGTGCCTCCTAAAGAAACAAAGAAGATGAACAGACACAGCAAGTGCAAACAACGACGGGGTGGGGAGAGATTAAAAAATTAAAATAATAAATCTTTTTTAAAAATTTTAATGTTCTTCTAATAGAAAGATCATATGTTACTGTGTCTTTTTTAAAATTGTAATTTTTAGTCATTGTACTAAGTAATCTGGAAATAGCGTTACTACTTTTCATTGTCATTGAAATCAACTTTATGTTCTTCCTATTTTTGGGTAATGAATTTTTATCATTAACACGACGTATGGTTTATATGACGACGTAGTTAAACATTTATATAATGTTTAGGGAACTTCATAAAACTGAAACTTTAACTAGTACGTAAAAAAAGAAGGCAATGATCAGCCATAAAACGCCACATATTGTATGATTCCATTTATATGAAATGTCCAGAAAAGGCAAATCCACAGAGACGGAACGCAGATCCGTGCTTGCGGGAGCTGGGAGAGTTGAAGGATATGAGGTGTTGATGGGTACGGGGTTTCTTTGGGGGGTGCTGAAAATTCTGTAGACTTGATTGTGGTGATGGTTGTACAACTCATCTGTGAGTATACTAAAAACCATCGCATTTACACTTTAATGGTGAATTGTATGGCATGTGAATTACATGTCAACCAAGCTGTCTAAAAAAGAAGAAGGGGGCTTCCTATTCTCACTCCTTGTGTTCAGCCCTGCCCTGGAGGTCCTGGCCAGCACAGTCAGACAAGAAAGCAAAGTGAAAGCTGTCGGGATGGGGAAGGAGAGGATGAACTTTCTTTCTTTGCAGGTGACATGATCATGGGCATAGACAATCGTAAAGGATCTACAGCTAAGCCGAGCCACAGGGCTAGAATCCCAAACAAAATGCTGAGGGAAGCAAGCCAGACACACAAAAATGCATGCCGTTTGCTCCTAGTTACATGTGTATGTCAGGTTCTGAAAGTCAAGGCTACCGGGTCGTGGTTTGGAATGCTGACCTAGGTGGCAAAGCCAGGGAGGAAAGCCAGGAGACGGTGACCCCGAATGTCAGGACGGGGGTCACTTTAGGGGGAGGAGGAGTGGTGGGAAGAGGAGCACATGGAGTTGGGGGCTTCTGGGGTGCCTGGGGGGGGTGTTTACATCAGTGCTTAAAATCATGGCTTAAGCTCTGTACCCGTGTTTCACCAATTGTTCTAATGCATATCCTATTTCATGACATAAACCTTTTTTAAAAAAACACAAAGAAAAGGGTGTTTAGAGAGGAGCAGGGGGCAGAAAACCTTCCAGAGCTCAGGGGAGGAAGATGTCTCCCCCGACTCTGAGCTCAGCCTCCGTGGGTGAATGTTCGTAGGCAAATAAAGCCCTTCCCGTCTCAGAATCGGAAGCTCTGCCCTGGAAGCCCAAGGCCCCCGGCTAAGGGGGAGCGGGCAGGTGTGCTCTTGGCCATGGCGGCTTTGCCATCAGGAAGGACACGGCCTGACCCCCTCCCGTCCCTGTGCCAGACACTCCACCCATCACGCACCTTGCCAGGCTCGGGGCTGCTGCCCCAGCTAGCGTTTATTAAGCACCAACTGTGTGCTCCCGCAGCACTAGCGGTGTTACCTCCGGCATCTCCTTCCGTCCTTACAACCGCCTAGAGCTGAGCCCATGGACCCGTGCAGGGTGGGTGGGCCAGGACTGCAGCTTCCGCCTGTCTCCTCCGGCTCCTCCCAGCCCAGGGCATCCCAAGGGACATGGCCCATCTCCCCTCTGGAAGTGCCAGGCCTCCTTCCACTGCTCCGCTGCTGTTCCCACCCCTCTCGCTTGACGCCACGGAAGCAGAGCCAAGCCACGCCAGTGCCTGAGTGCCCCATCTCACCGGTCCCCTCCCTCCCGCAGGGGACGGTCAGCCGTGCTGTCCCCCGCCTAGCCGGCCGCTGCCCCAAGGCAGGAGAGGGGCCGTAGCTCCCGCAGAGCGAGCCGGGCTGAGTTATGAAAGCTCTTCCCCGGCAGCTGTAATTATTTTCCACCTCGCACCCAGTACTGCCAATCACAGGTCAGAGGCGCGCGGGCTAAGTGCACCGGAGAGCCTGCCTGGGCTCGCGGCCTCCGGAACCAAGCCGAGCGCCTCCCTGGGCCATTAATAACTTCCTCTGCACTAATGAAGTGAGAGCAGCGCCGGCCATGAGGGCAGGGCAGGAAGGTCCTGAGTGTTGGGGAGGTGTTTGCCTCTGGACCCCAGTCTTCTCATGCAGACCTCCCCTGGTGGAGCTGGGTGCTTTTTCTTTTTATTTGAGAGGTCCAAGGAACACCCAACCGTGCAGCGCGCTGAGCCCTGACCGCAGGGTCCTCCCTGGCCAGCCCATGGGGGTGAAGCTTGGGGCCCGTGGGAGGCGGGCGCCGTGCCGGGAACTCTCTCCAGGGGCGGGAGGAGCCCCAACGTGGCCAAAAACAGGGGCGCTGGGGGCTGTGAGGAAAGCGGGGCGATCTTCAGCATCAGGAAAGATCAGAGAAATGGGAGACGTTTGGGCAAAGCTGGCACTGGGTCTTGAAGGGTGAGCGGGACCCAGGGGCTGCAGCTGGAAACGAGGCCGCAGGGAACTGGCCAGTCGTGGCTGCCCGAGCACCTAACGCGCTGCTCTGACTCCGGGAGGCCTCATTTGGTCCTGTGACCAAAATTGACAGGTGAGGAAGCCGAGGCCCAGGCAACTGCCTCAGGTCTCAAGAGCCAGGATTCGCACCCACGCCCTGGCTTGAGCCACACTGCGGCTCTGCTGCTGGATCACGAACGGATAAAGGAAGGTCCCCAAAGCGCTCGGTTTTCCATGGCCTGCCTCTGTCCCTTGTCGGTAATGTCCTCCTTGGCTGGCCTTCCATGCCCCCGGCCACAGATGCTCCGCCTGCCGGCCCCACGGAGGGGCCACGGCCTCCTGCCACCCACACCTCGAGGCCTTCGGCGGCTGCCTGCCGTCTGCGCAGTCCCTGCCAACCTTTCCAGACACGTCTTTCCCATGCACCTCCAGACCCCACGCTCCCAACGCCGAGAGCGCCGAGCTAGCATCGGTCCCCCAAAGCTCAGAGCTGAATTCCAACGACCTTGACCGAGCCCTGGGGACCTGGCTGGGTGCAGAGCAGAAACCCCCAGTGCAGCTGCTTAATCTGAGGGTGCTCGGGCAGAGGGCAAAGCCCCACTCCTAGCCTGAGACAGGACCACGTGGTTCTATAGCACCCGGGCCCCGAGGTGTGTGGATTTCCCAGACGGCGTTTATGTCCAGCCGGCTCTTGGCTTTCCCAGCTCTCCAGCTGCTCCCTAAACCCCTGGACCTCAACAGGCAGCTCCAAGGGATGAAAATTCGTCTCTGTAATTTCCTAGGAAAACTATGATCCAGAGCTTTCAGCAGCTGACCTCTCAGCTTGTGCATCAAAGCTCAGAAAAGTGGCTGGGAGGCCTGCGTCTCTCCATACTCCGGCCACTCTTTCCTCCCTCCCGTGATTCAAAGATAAAAGCAGAGGCTAGATGTCCTAAGGGGATTGTATTAGGTGTTTGTTTGGGGTGGAAGAAGGAGCCCGCTGGAATCTTCCACGCCATAGCCACTGAGCCGCCCTTGCCCAGCCGTGCCACACGCTCACGTTGGACGTGGGATTTGGCTCTGTGCTCTGGAAGTCCGATGCTGCAGAGGCCTCCGAGCCATATTTCCCTTACGTTCTGTGCCCCTGACCCACCCCTGCTTCTCCGTCCCCACCTGCCCAATGCCAGGATGCCGAGAGCTGATGGCCAGTCTGCTTGGAACATTTTCAAAGCCAAAGAATTTCCAGGCAACTGAATACCCGTAAAACTATCTCGAAGGATGAAAGGACTTGGAGGACAAGTACTGAGAAGAATGCAGCAAGCTGTGCCTGGACAACCCGCGAGTTATCCACAAACATGCCTGGAGGCTCTCTCGCTACTTCCAAGCCACGACTTCACGTGCAACCAAGGCTGGAGCCAGAGGGCGGGGACCTCAGCTCAGGACTCCTAGGTTTGTAACAGGCAGAGCCCTCACGAGCAGATGGCACTGGGACCACGAGGCCGTGCCCGGCGGGGAGCACCGATCCTTCTCCGGGGCTTCCGGAGCCCTGCTCTTTCCTCCCACCCTCGCAGGCACTGAGGCAGCACAGGACACCCAGCCTGGGGCCCTGGAGACCTGTACCCAGAGTGGTATCTCGGGCTGGGCCAGAACCTGGGGTCCACCCCAGGACACATGCTGTCCTTAGTCCAGGGCTGTCTGGAGATGCAGACCCTGGCTTGGGTCTGGAAGCTGAAATTAGCTTTGATTCAGTTCTTTCTGGGCCATTGGCAAGTTGCCACAGGCCTGGGGAAGTGGGTTGGGATGTCTGGGCTCGAAGGGGCCAGGGCTCAGCTCACATGGGTCCTGGTCCGTGACAGTCCTGGGTGAGTCCAGAGCCCTCCCCAGGGCTCCAGCCCAAGTGGGCCCTGCCATCTCCATTTGCTGGGGAGAAGCGGGGTAGGGGTCAAGGCCTCAGGGGGTACCCTGTGTGAGAAGGGTGATTGTGGCATCTGGGTGACAGGTGAGGAGGGTGCGAGGGGACACGAGGGTCCCCGGGAAAGCAGCTCAGACCTCAAAGGGGAGAGCAAGCTAAAGAGGTGATGTTTGAGCAGGTGCCTTCCCCTCCCTGAGCCTCAGTTTCCTGTTTGTGAAAAGAGGAATGGACCCGGAAGATTTGTCAGACACCTGCAAGCGCCAGAGAGCTCCAGCCCTAGAGAGGGAGAGCCTGGTTCAGCCACCAGCTCTGCCCAGCCCCCTCTGGGGAGGCAGGGAGGGCAACAAGCCCAGAGGGTCACAGCCCAGAGCTCCTGGCACTGAGCCAGGCCCTAAAAATCAGGTCACCCTCTCCCAGGCCCAAATGGCAATGTGCTGCCCTCCGGCAGCCTGGGGAAGCTGGGAGCAGGGGAGGGCACGGGCTGCAGGAGTGATAAAGCCAGCCTGGGCCCCCACCTCTGTACCCCAAAGCAGGCATGCACTGCTCACACCAGTCCTGAGGCAAAGCCTGGGGCTCCCCATGCATGTCTCCAGGACCCGTCCAGCACCCCCGGGAGGGGAAAAGGCAGCCTCTCGCCACTTGACTCAGAAAGACTCCAACTCGGAAAACGTCACGTCCAAAACTGGCCCCCATGAGGCCGGGCGTTCTGAGAACGTAAAGGTACCCCAGGCATCCTCAGTCATTAGCGCAGAGAGAATTAAATGGGATTGCGAACGTGAGACCTCCTGGCAGAGTGCAGAAGAGGTTTGCAATAACGGTTCACTCCCCTTCCCTTCCAAAGAGACTTCGTTTGCCAGAGATTAAAACGCCAACGGCCCCTCTCTTAGGTACACACACAAAAAGAAATGACAGCAGGGACTCGAACAGATATTTATGCACCTATGTCCACAGCGACATCATTCACGACAGCCAAAAGGTGGAAGCAACCCATGTGGCCAGTGACAGAGGCATCAATAAACAAAATGAGGTCCATGCGTACAACGGAATATTATTCAGCTGTAAAAACGAACCAAGTGCTGATTACCCGTCACAATATGAATGGATCTTGAAAATTCATGCCAAGTGGAATAAGCCAGACCCAAAGGGACAAATATTGTCTGATGCCACTTATATGAAATACCTAGAATAAACAAATTCCTAGACATGGAAAGTAAATCAGAGGTTACCAGGGCTGGGGGGGCAGGGGCGGGAAGGGGGAGTAGTCGCTTAGTGGGTACAGAGTTTCTGTTTGGGGGTGACTTTGGAAATATAAAGTGGTGATGGGATACAATTTTGTGAATATAATCAATGTCTCTAAACTGTACACTTAAAAACAGTTAAAACGGCAATTTTTTTACTACAGTTAAACCAAAAAGCTAAGTATTCAGAGGCCGCAAGGGAATGAGCTTCGGATGAGTAAGGTTTGGTGTCAGGAGGGGAAGGAAGAGAGCAGAGGAGGCCCAGAGGGGCTTTGCCTTCCAAGGGGCGCGGCAGGCAGCCAAGCCACAGCCAGCCTGGCCTGGAGGTCCCCAAACGCCGGCTTCACTGTTCTGCCCAAAGCCTTGGAGGCAATATTTTTTAAATGGGCGCATTTCATATAAAAATCCAGATCCCTCCTCCCCACTTGGCCCCCATCAGCAAGAGCCCCCAGGTCACTGGGGGAGCCTGCCATCAGTTTCCCCTGGCCCCCACTGCTTCCTACAATAGAGAGCCTGTCTTTGGCCCGGGCCTCCCTCCAAAGTGGGAAAATGCAAGCTAGACGGAGGGGGCCGCGGGTCTCCCGCAAATGAGCAGGGGAGCATGCGTGCTGGGGAGGTGAAGACAGCCCCTGCCCAAGCCCCCTCTCTGCACGTGGCTACCTGCCCCGCTCTGGAAACGCCCGAGGGTCACCAGCTTCAGAACAGCTCGCCCCCTGACTGCAGTGGGAAGAGGTGTCTCTAGGGGGTGCGGCGCTCCCAAGCAGCCCCGCTACAATGCGCAGAGAAGCGCAGAGGCCTGGGGAACGTGTTTCTGCTGGGGCCTGACCCCCGGAGCCCCCGGAGCAGAGGCAGAGTGGCAGGAGGTCTGCCTCTCGGTGGGGCAGGCGCAGGGCAGCTCCCGGGGACAGAGCCCAGTCGTAGAGGCTGGGAGAAGCGGCGGGGAGAGGGAGAGGACAAGGGGCCAGGAAACCAAGGTGCATGTGACCCTCGCGGCCCTGGGGCTCTGTCCTTCTGTGCCGGTGCTGAACTGGGAGCTGCGCGCATGGGGCCTGGCCCGGCTCCCTCTGCCGTGCGGGCTCTCCTGCCCGCCCACCCTGCCTTGCTGTTCTGGACCCAGACCCTCCTGGGGCAGGAGTAGGGGCCGGAGAGTAACATTCAGACAAAAGACTGACATTCTCCACAGCTGGGCTGGCCCTTCCCCGGGCAGAGGCTGCCGCAAGCCGTGACTTCAGGGACCCTGGGGTTGCTCCTTTGCCAAAACTAGCCGGGGTCCCACTGGTAACCTCCTGCTGCGAGGCCCCCACCTCTGGAGTGCCCACCAGTCTATTGTGCCCTGTGAATGTGTCCTGAAGCCACTCTGCGGGGGACGGTTCCAACCGGACCTCCTGGACCCTGGAACTGCAGGAAGAAGGGGGTGCCCCAGGGACCAGGGCTGGATGGAGCCGAGCCTCATCTGCCTCCTGGGCAAGGGGTTTCGTCCAGCTCCCTGGACCACTCAGACATGGCTCCGGGCCTCAAGATGCTGAACCCAGAGGCCCCACATCCTCCACTGAAAAAACCAACCAGGAGCCTGGCATTCGGGGCCATCAAGCTCTGCCCTTGCTGAGCCACCCTCCACCAACCCCCCCGACACTACCCCTGGTTCCCGATGGACCCCTGCATCCTCCAAAAAGGCCCACTTCTCCTCCTGCTTCAGGCCTTCGTTCATGCTGTTCGCTATATCTGATCATACTGTTGCTTCATCCTGAAGACTTCCTGGCCCGGGGGCACTCAGTCAGCCTCAAGGAACCACATTTGCCATGCTGATTGTCACACTCTGTTGTCTGTATGGGCCCCCTACTCCCTTCAAGGCAGGGAGACCCCAGACCCTAGCACAGGACAAGCAAAAGATGCTCCAGGGACACATCCCCCATTGCCTTCATCAAGGATGGTTCTGGCCACGTAGCCTGCACCCCATCTCCCAGACCCCGTGACATGAGCCCCAAGTGGGTGCACTAGCCCTCCACCAGCAGCCCCTCTCTAGAGGCAGCCTTCCTGCTGCCTGCACAGCTGCCCCGCCTGCTCAGAGAGGGAAGGCACTGAGAGGCACTGGAGGGACCCTCCATCCACCCAGAGCACCCCAGAAATCTCCAAGAAGCAGCCCCACAAAGGCTCTCTCTGGGCCTGACAAACCACCCCCAAGAGTTTACATCCTTCAGACAACTACAGCCACTGAGAACAGAGCAAATCTCGGAAAGCCACAAATCCCAGCGGGTGGACCCAATGACCATGGGGAGTCCCTGGGGAAGGCAGACATGGACCACTCCACAAGCTGTGGGAAAGCACCCAAAGCTGTCACCCGGGAGAGGAGGGAGTCCGTGAGCACAGAGGGGCCGTTTGTGAAACCACCGCCTCTTGGACGAGCCATCCGCCAAGTGGAGTGCTACTTTCTACGTTCACCTCCATTACTGGGCCTTGTCAAAAGCAAATAAGTCCTGAATGAAAGTGGATGCTGCCCGTGACCCAGCTGTGATGCCCAAAGGAAGAGAGGGAGCTGGCCCAGCCCCGGGAACGAGCCGCCCCCCGGCCCCACCGTGGCCAAGCCGGACCCGCACAGCCGCCTCCCCGCCCGGCCAGCCAGCCCAGCCCCAAACTCACCTTTCAGGGAGGCAACGTGTGACAAGGCCTGGGCGTAGGTGGCCGTGTTCAGGAGCGTCCCCGGCAGGCAGGAGGGAAAGAAGGGCCCCGTGGGACCCACGGTTCGCCCCAGGCTGATGGAGGGAGAAAAGCACGTTGGGTTCTCGGTCCTGAGGCCGGGGCCACTGCCCGCTGCCTCCCCAGGCCCAGGGCCTGCCAGCCTCACCTCTGCTGGGCCTCCAGGGCATCCTTCTTGCCCCGGGCCTGGTCCCCGGGGGGCGGAGAGTTGAGATTTCTCACCGGCGGGGGCGTCACCTCTGCCACAGGCTCCTTGGCCCCGGGCTCCTGGTCCGAGGCCCCCCGCTCCGTCTTCCTCCACTTTGCTCTTCGGTTCTGGAACCAAACCTGATTCCCCGATGGAAACACATACCCGCCAGAGGCAGACAATCAGACAGAAGGAGGGACCACCCCCCAAAACCAAGGGCTTGACCCCTTTCCCAGGGCCTCACCTGGCAGCCAGGTGTGTGGGCAGAGCCTGCCCTCCCCGGCAGATGAGGGCAGCTTGAACTGCAGCTGAAGACCCATCAACGGGTCAGAAAACCAGTTTAGGAAGTTGTGGCGGGGTTTCTTTTTTGGTGAAATGTTAAATAAGGGAAGATATCTGCATGCACTGCCCACAGTAAGGAGTTTTATGGAAAGGTTCCATGTTGAGTTATGTAGGAACATAACTCAACCCGGGAGTCGTGATCAAAGCCGTTTTCGGAAAACACGGCCCCGGGGCTTCCCCGATCGAAAATACTCATTTGCCTTTCCAGCAAGCTCGGTCCAAGCACCTCACGCCAGTCCTCAAGCCTGTGATTTAATCCTGAAATCATCCAATGACCCATCGTACATCCGCGATCAGTAGCCCGGGTACCTATTACAAACACTGGCTCTGGGGACAGCCTGGCTAAGAATTCCACACCTGTGTCGATCTGGTTTAGTGTCTACCGCAATCCTAAAAGGTGGGTAGTCCTCTTAGTCCCATTTTACAGATGAGAAAATTAAGCCCGGAGAGGTTCATTAACTTGGCCAAGGTCATTCGGGGTGAAATGGCAGCTCCAGGATTTGAAGTCCACTTGGCCTGGCCAGAAATCACCATCCAAACTTTTGGGGATCATCCTAGTGGCCACCCCCAAACACTGTTAAGAAGATGAGCCCAGAGATGCATCTGCAGCCCTGAGCTCCGTGGCCAATGCCTAGCAATCGATCAACTCAATAAGCATGAGCTAGTGCCATCACCACCATCGTCCCAGTCAGGAGGAAGCTCGTGAGTCACCTGGTCTAAGCTCCTTCTTAGAAGCAAGTGCCAGATTCCTTTATCCTTGGAGACCAAAACCGCCTCTGTGAAAGGACAGCCCTGTGGCAGCCAGGCAGCCTGGCCCCGAGGTAGTCACTGAGGCCAGCAAAATCCTGCTCTTCTTTTTCTCTCCAGCGAGACCAGCTGGACTTCCCTCCTCTTCACCCAGGCCGTCCTTTCCCCCTCCCCCGGGGCTGCAACACATGCCTGGGTCCCCAGGCTGAGCCCCCTGCCAGCCCAGCCCACCTCGGAATTCTCATTTTCCTCTAACTCGGGCCCCTTTCTTTCTTTTTTAATGGAGTTGGCTTTTAATTGCACATATCAGCAACCGTTGAATAATGATTTTATCTATATTCTAAATTTAGGGCAGTTAAATGCAAAGCAAAATGCAGACACTTTCTTGCGTCTTAATTGAATGAAGGTCACAGCTATAACAACATTTAATTGAGCTATTTTTCATTATCATATTTTAATGACTTTGCACTGACAGCTCGCCTGCTTCTGAGGAAAGAGCATGATGGAGTCGTTTATTTCCCTATTTAGTTATTGTTTGACAACATCAGCTTCGATTAAGACCCTGCTTTCTAGGACATTAATCATATTTGAATGAGCAAGGGGTCTAAACGTAAACACATCTCCCTTCCCGCCACCGAAGCCCACGTCCCCACGCGGAAGCTCGGGGAGCAAACACGCCGCAGCCATTGTCTGTTTGCATAATAGTCAAAAATAGCCTGAACAACGATTCCCAGTTTTAATTGTCACCACCCCCTATCTCACCCTTGCACCTTTCCGGGAGAAGTTATGATCTTCCACTTCTGAATGCTCAATAATTGTGTCATTTATCTCAATTTGCAGTTCAGTCTTTAGGCAGCTATTGGCAAGCGGGCATTTAAAAAAAAAAAAAAAGGCAGGGATAGACAGCGTCCTGGCCAAAGGAGATTTTCATTTCCAAATAATAATCAGTTTAATTTGCCCGCATATGACCAATGATTCATGTTCAGATTTAATAATCAGGATCGCATAATCTGATTATAGGGGAAATAATTTGTTTACAACCCCCAATTTACTGCTCAGAATTCCATTATCTTTTTTCAGCCATTGGTTTTTAAGAGATCCTAACATGACCCAGGGGAACCGAAAGCAAACTATTATATTTCCGACAATTAGATCTTTGCATAGTCTTAACCCCAAGCCCCTACCATAAAAAGAGCAGAAACAGCACAGAGGAAACCCCCATAAATAAAATGAATATATAATGTGCTCAAAGAATGGCTCGCCCGGAGAGGCAGCCCTGAGAGCCCACATCTCCGCGCCCGGCCTGCCCATCTGCTGGGCTCCACTGGTTTGTGCACTTAAACATAATCACCGTGGAGCTTCTCAAAAGAAATCCTGCCTAGGGATGGCCACCGCGGGCCTCGCTCACCGCGGGGCCGGCCCTCTCGCTGCCGCCGTTTAAAGATTTTTAAATTGCACATGTTCTTTGGATCCTCTTCGCTGAAACAGTTGCCGGGGAAAAAGTTGGACATGATGCAATTTCTGGAAAGCAGATCCTGCCCTGCTTCCCATCTGAAAACACGGTTCTCTGCAATTGACCGGCCTTACCCCAGAGCGGTCAGAGCTGCTTTGAGAATAGCATCTCAGCTCTTTTTTTTTTTTTTTTCTCTTTCCAAAGCAAGGAAATGGATGTGCATTGATGTAATTTAGTACCTTAGAGACGCGGACAAATTAGTGTAGAACATTATCACTAGTTAATTATGAATGACCGATTAATCAACCTAATCTAATATTCCACATTATGTTGATGTTATTAAAGTGCATCATGAAAATGACAGATAGTCTTCATTTGCTTTCTTTGGCCAAATGTGCACTCTGCAGTCGTGATGTCAAAAAAAAAAGTTTGCCAGTTTTAATATTAGAGAGTTAAATAATTAAAAAGAATGTTTACCTGCACTCTGGCTTCTGTGAGGTTGATTTTCATAGCAAGCTCTTCTCTGGTGAAGACATCTGGGTAGTGTGTTTGGGCAAAAACTGCCTCAAGAGCTTCCAGCTGGTAAAAGGAAAAAATATATATATTTACTGGTGAGAGGTTGTGGCTAGGTGAGGGGAAGCAGAGGCATATTTCAAATCCACTGCGAGTGGTAAGGAAGCAGTGCCACAGATGAGCTAGGGGAAGGAGGGTGAGAAAAGAGCTATTTGAAAACATCCCGCGGAATTAAAATTCCAACCACAGACGACTTAGGAGCTAGGACTTACTAACAACCTCAGTGCTCGCCCAAGAAGTCAAATAAGAAGAGAGGTGCAGATATTCGTGTACATTTACGTCTAACTTATATCCATAGGGGTCAACTATCTAAGGGTCTCATTATCAAGGAGAGTAATTTCCTGAGCTTTCATTGCAGGGCGTAAGAGCATGGGAGCAACTTGCAGATCGTTGACAACTTATGTTCCTCACAGAGAAATCGCTTTGGGGTATTTGAGTATTTGGATCCCTTTTCAAATTGCTCCAGTTTGGGGCAGATGCTGGCCTGTGGGGAAGAGCCCGTGCAGGTCCAGGAAATACAATATCAAGGTTGCAACTTAGCTCTCCCACGTGTCGGCAACAATACCCTGTACAAACCAGTCAACTTCTTGAACCCCGGTTTTCTCATCGGCATGTTGGGGATAAGAATTCTGACCTGCCTTGGGCGTGGGGTTATTGTGAAGCCCCCGTGGTATTGCTTAGGTGGAAATGCCCCCCAATCTATAAACCGAAGGCAAGTAGGGAGGGGATCGGCACTGCCAGTTCCCTTGCTACCTGGGATTGCCAAAGTCAAGGTCATGCCCACTCCCACCAAATAGATTCCTTTACACATGCACTGTGCAAGAAAACAGAAAGATCCAGTTAACATAATCAGTTGACCTTATTTTTTAAAAAAACGACCAGGAGATGCTCAGATCTGGCTTTGTCGGGGGCAGGTCGGAGCTGATGCTCAGAAGGAGGCGGCACTGTTACCTGCTGAAGAGTGAACGTCGTTCGATTCCTGCGCTGTTTTCGACGCAGAAACCCATCGTCGAAATCCCCCGTAGAGTGGTTGCCAAAGGGTGCCGAGCCTAATGGGAACAAACTGGATCAGTGTGAGCAGAAGGGCCCCCCCCCAGTCCCCCTAACCGTCCCCGCCACAGCAACCAGCCACTTGCAGGAGACCAACCCCAGTCCCCTCCAGGCAGACAACCCCACCCGTCCCAGAGCCTCTTTCTCTGCTCCCATTATTAAGCCTCCCTCTTTTTTTCTCCCTCTCCTTTGCTCTTTCACTCTCTTCCAAAACTCTTTGACTTTGGACCCAGTTATGCCTGTTTCGTAGGGAGGGTTGTGACGTCAACCCACTTCTCATGAATTTCTGGACTCTGAGCCAGGAAGGACACTGGGTAGGGGTGGACTCTATCTGCTCTCCAGCTCCCCGCCGCACCTCTGCCCGATGCTAACCTGTTAATTTACTGTCCCCTGCCTCTACGGGCAACAAGGGTTAAAGGCAGGGGCTGGGGGAGGGTGGAAAGGGAAGGAAACGCCAAGACCTTTTCCCAGCACTTTTCTCCGGGAACTTTAGGACACGACGAGGTAAGAAGTTTATAAATGAATATTAATTACCCTTGGTCACAGCTCATCAGCACCGTCGTGGATCTGTTATATAGATGTCAATTAAAAAAGATCCGCACCGATGGCAGCTGTCCTGAATGCCAAGCAGCCTTAAATAGGGCCACTCTCGCAGGACACCCCACCCGCTGGCCAGGCTTATAAAGGCCCGACGGCTCTCCCCTCCCTAGAAAAGAAAGGCTCTGTCCTCCCCAGCAGCCTCCAAAGCTTGCTATAAAGGCGGAACGGAGTTTGGCCCCAAACGTGCAGTCAGATCATTTTCCAAATGTGCACTATTTACTTGATAGTCCACGATGGCTTCTTAGGAAAACAAATGAGCATGTTTCCATTAAGCAGTGAATGTTTCACCTGCCATGGACGCCGCTCTCAGAACCATGGCACATTCCGTTTTAGGTGCTTACAAGTCATGCTGCCCAAACCCTCAGAAGGACCTTGGTCCCAGAGAAGCAGAGTCCTTGGGGTTTTGTAAAATTCTGTCTACCAAAGGGAAGCCCTCCAGGATACTGTTTTACTCTCCAGGGCCAGAGGCCTTGCCACAGGACTCCCACTGCCTGCTAAAACCTTCTCCCTCCATCCTCCTGGCCAAATCATATCCTGCCTTGAAACCCTAGTGACAATCACTTCTCTCCAACTCATTGAAAACATTAAAGTGAAAGCCTCAAAGCAGTCTGATTTCCCTTATTTTGCAGGAAGCTAAATTGTCTCCTTTTGAAACAAAGCACTGGGCTGGTGAGCATGGAGTGCCATCTCTCAGAATTTACCATCACAATTTTCCCTGGTCCTCTAAACTATACCTTTTCCCCCAAAATTGTTGCACAACGTCTACACATAAGCACACAATACATTTAAGTGACACACTGCGTGTCGAATTTTATCCCCACGAAAGCATGGTTCTTCAAGTTAATAAGAAAACAGATGAATGCACTAAGAGAAAAGTGAGGAAATGATGGGAACAGGCATTTTATTTTAAAGTGAGGATAATGGTCAATAAGGTGATGGAAAAGCTAAACCCCTGTGATAATTAAGTAAATCAAAATAGAACAACAATGAAATGCCATTTTCACCATTTTGGCAGAATAAAGACCATATTGATAAGCGGGTAATAAAACGTGCCTCCTCACTTGTCATTTGTCGGGGTATCTGTAGGTGCAGGCTTTGTAGAGGGCCATTCGACAATGTTCATCAAAACTCTAAGTGAGCATATAGGTATTTAACCTGTGAATATATGTATAAACGTGTGCCAAAACAGAGAACAAAAAAAAAACACGTTCCTGGCAACATTGAAACAGAAAAAATAAACTGGAAGCAACCAAAGTGGCCATGAGTAGTCATTTTCCGTAGAGCATATAATGGAGTACTACACAGCTGTTTAAAAGAGGTTTGCATGTTTGGCAAGTAAAATTCTCCAAGATATATTAGGAAGTGAAAAAGCGAAGTACAAAGGATGTGGCAATAGGATCTCGCTGTAAGACCCATACAGGAAAAAGAAAATGCATAATGATGATAAAAGTATGTTTTTCTTGAAAGAATCCCAAGAAAACAACAATGCAAGCACCTTTAGCAAAAGAGGTGGGGATGGAGGATTTTACTTTTCAATGTATATATTTCCGTTCTATTTGACTCTCCTAAGCAGATGTAGGTAGTGCTTTTTTACTTAATATCAGCCAAATGATCTGATTATGAGCCATGCTCTGCTGTCTTCTCTATGCCTCTCCATATGAATAAAAAATAAAATTTAAAAAGCGGATAGGCTCTAATGAGATATCGTATTCCCCGGTCTACTGATAACCTTTCCAACTGCAGCAAATCAGTCCTCCCCAGTGACACCAAAGTAAAACAAAACACCTCAATCTGCAAAACCGGCACAGAAACCCATTGGCAAAGGGATCCAAGGGTTCTCAAAAAAAATCTCCTTTTCTTCCGGGCATATCAATCAGAATCAGCATCTAGAATGTGCTCGGGGCTGAAAGGTGGGCAGACAGACGCGCAGAGCTGAAAGCAGCGCTGGGTTCTGGGGCTACGGCAACCGGGCCAGCACTCTCCCCAAGTGACTTCTGAAACCCGCCCCACAGGCCACCGCTTTCATCTTATGTCACCCAGAAAAGCTACCCCCCAGCTAAATTCCCAAGCCTCTGCCTTCTCTACTTTGACCAGAAGAGTGGGCCCC
>PVKH010010996.1:0-17934 GCA_004027955.1 Chaetophractus vellerosus | reverse complement strand
GAAAGAAAATGAGAGAGAGAAAATAATAAAATCCATTTTCCATTCGCTTGAAACTTATAAAATTTAATGTGGTGAAAAATGACAGTTTACTCCCCCTAGGAAACTGCTCAGAGCCATGTTTCATAGATGTGAAGTGGAGACTATAATACACATTTGCTGCCAGTGAATAATGCAAGAAATTGCATTCTCAAAGAGAATGTTGCCAGGCAAAATGTCTAGGTGGCAAAGCAGATATGGCTGTCCTCTAACAGGAAGAGTTGTGCTTTTCTACCAAAATCACGCAGCTGCATTTATTCACGCACCAGTATCTGATCCCACACTCATGTGGTGGGGAACACATGAAGGTAGATATAACATGCTGACTGTAGCACATCAAATGTCCCACCAAGACTCGAGATGTTTTGCTTTCAGCAATAGCTGAATGTGACTATCAACACTGAGAACACTGAGTGAATTACTTTTTTCAAAGACAGGGTGGCAAAAATTGCAACTTCCACACAATTTTGTATTCACATCGTATTTTTTTTCTTTTTATGATATCTCACTAAGAGCAGAACCAAGGGATCCAATGTTAAGTAACAAAAATGGTAAGCTCCAGCTCTGTAGACAACTAGCAGAGCAGCTGTAGGCATGCCCTTTACCTCAACTGGCCTTGGTTCCTTTCCTATAAAGTTAACAAGTTGGATTAGGCAATCTCCAAGCCCAACTTTAACTAATATATTAGAGAAATTAAAAAATATTCTACATATACAAATCAATGGAGCGTTGAAATGAGTAGCAGCTGAAAACAAGAATCACTTTGCCCATATCTGAATAGGTGGGATGTTATACATAATTTATGGAATTTCTGAGTCCCACTGTTGCTTTTCTTATACTTTTAAAGTTTGGCTGTTTGTATTAATTATCTACGGCCACAAAAATGTTGTCTACTCAATCACCCCAACACTCAGTGGCTTAAAACAATAAGCATTTATTATCACTTGAGAGTTTACATGTCAACTGGGCAGTTCTGCTGACACATGAAGGTAGAATATTGATTACCATTTTAGAATTAATTTTGCTGATGTCTAAAGGAAGGAGATTTAACTTTATATTCAACATTTCTATACACATTTCAAAACCCTCTAATCTCTCAAAAATATAAGATGAAGAAATATGTTAGAAATTTCCCATAAACCACAAACCATAATATGAACAACTTAAAACCAAAATTATTGCGCCTCCTTGTTAGAATTTGGCACATTTGATCATCATATACAATTGAAAATATCTCTAGAGAATATAAGTGAGATTTTCTATTTGAGAAATAAAACTCATAATTCTTGTAATACTAAGAAATGAGCAAAAAACAAAATCTGAAAGATAACTAAATATAAGATGAGACACCCTGGACTGGGCTGTGTCTTAAGCCTTTTAAAAGCTGGTCAATACCAAAGCCAAATATTTTTGTGATTATTCATGGGTCCTAAGGATATTTCAAATTGGCAAAGCAGAGACAAGGTGCATATGTTTTTTTCTTAAAACTTTTTGTTATTTGTACAAAGCTATTTTGGTTGACTCCCACACAAAGACAGTGAAGTAGAAGTTTGAGGCCACCACTTGATTTACCCAAAACACAAAGAAAACCCATGTATTTCAATCATACAGCAATTTGGGGTGAATGTGGTTTTTGGCCAACATTTTCCAGAAAACCACTTAATCCCACAAGTTTCTTCTGAGTCTAGAGATACAACCAGAATCCCAGCTAACTGGCCTTATTCAGTCTGGAGACACAGACTTTTCCAGGATATGCACTCAATATTTTTCTGATCTCTAAGAAATCACATAGCATTGGGAGGTAGCACAGAAGAGGAAGTACTCAATGCCTTTCAAATACCAGGAGGACAAGAAATCACAAGCTGAATCAGCACAACTGCTCACCACTGTCAGCCCACCCTTGACCTTTCCCCAAGGCCCTAGTTTCACGTCAACATACCTCTATAACATTCTTGAACCAGGGTCCCAGGTTTCATATCCGGATTCCACTACCTACTAGTGGCAGGATACTGAGTGAGTCACTTAAGAGCTTTCTGTCTCAGTTTCCTATGCATAATGAGGATAACAGTATAAACCTCATAGGGTTCTTGCAAGCAGGAAATGAGGTGACACATATAAAGTTGTTTGCCATAGTGCCTGGGATATGCTAAGACCTCAATGAACAACGTTAGACGTGGATATTGTTATTGTTTTATCATCATCATCCTCACCATCATCATTAGTTATATGTAACCTATAAAGAAGTTTGACCATAAATCTGATAGTAACCTTACTTACCACCTAAAATGCTCATTAGTAAACAAGGAATATCTGAGAACTGCCTCCATAACTCTGGGGTCCAATGCTCATCCATGGCAAATCACTACAGGGGACTGAGAATCCATCTTCCAGTCAGGCTTTTCCTGTCCTCTGAACGCTCCATTCAGCCCTGGACTCAGCAGCAGCACCAGGCTTGACAGTGAGGGAATTAAGGAAGAAGTAGAAGTGTCCCCTGCTCCAGAACGACCCATCTCCCAGGGAGGAGACAGCCAAGTTCACAAATAATTACCATGCAAGAACGCATTGCAATAGTACACAGTAAATGGCAGGGAGACAAAGTGGAAGTGAATTTAAATTATGTCTGAAGGGGCTGGAGAAGGCTTCACATGAGAAGCGACATTTGGACCCAGACTTGGGAGATGAGTAGAAGTCCACCTAAGAGTGAAGAGGGAAAAAACTCTCTGCGGAGAGAGTAGAAGATATCAAAGCATTATGCAAGCTCTTGACATATGATGAAAAGGTAGTTAGATCCAGCTGAAGCAAGGCCTATTTTGCAGGGATCAAACAAGCAAGTTTGGAGCAGTAATTACCAGAGTTTTCCCCTCCCCCATCATTCAGAAAATTAAAATTAAAATGAATTAAAACATAGATCATTTAGAGATGCCCATGCAGACCTCAAGTCTGGGCACATGACAAAAAAAATACAGTATGTGTTTAGATAAAAGTGCATTGTATTTGTTCTGGGAAAAGTCTCTCTGTGCATGCTTTTTTCCCAGATCAGAATCTTTTTTTTAATGGACAAAAGGAAACAAAATAATATTTACTGTGTCTCTTGCATTTGCTCTTTACGAAAATGGCATTAGCCTCATATGGAAACACTTTGACAGACCCCTGAAAATAATTCCTTAACCACAAACATGTCTACTACTTGTCTGATCTCAAATTGCTACATGTGAGTATCACAATTGCAGGTCGGTTTGAAGGATTTGACAGGCACTATCGGTCCATTAAATATGAATGATATATGAGGTAGAGGGCGGAGGTGTTGGCGCAGAAGGAAAGACTGCCAGTGGAAGACTCAATCCAGCTTCCGCGGAGTGTCTGCCTCGCTAGCAACCTTCCAGTCCCACCTGAAGACATTTACCAGCAGCGTCTCGGCACAAATGAAAGAAGGAACAATGGAAGGTCTCTCTGTGTTCATCATCCAGATACCATCTCAGAACCTCAGGAGAGCACAATTATTGGAAGCAAAATAACACAGATAGGATTTCACATCCGCGCTTTGGATTTGGGAATAACAAAGACGCAAGGACACAAACAACCTCTCTTGCCCGCACCCACCCTACCCCTCTTCACCCCCTGCATCCACTCCCTTGATGCTCCTTTGCTTCCAACTTCTAATTGGCAGACACTCGATCCGCACAGCCATTTCATTTTCAGCGCTCACAAGGCCCTTTGAGACTGACTGATACGTGTGGGAAAGTGGCGGCCATGTTGCTTGCACCTGTTTCAGGGAGCTGCCCACTGCCCCTCCCTTCCTGCCGTTCCCATTGTGTGCCACCTTATTCTGTTTCAGGAGAGGCAAAAAGAAGTCAAAGTGGCTGGCATTCAACATGAACTCATATGAAAAAGGGGCCAGAAAGCTTTCTTGTACCTCTTTGCCTCCAAAGTCTGCCCAGGGACCTATTTCAATAGTAAGTGTAGCAATCCTATCTCTTTTCAGAGCTACAGCATGTGAGAGTCAAGGCGACAACACAACCATTTGTTTGCATGGTCCATGGAGCATTGCTGGTGTGAATCAGCTATGCACACACACACACACATGCACACATACACACACAACCTAATACAAAACTACTCATATTTTGTATCCCCCCAAGTAGACTGTATCCATTACTTTTGTGAAAGTAAATAGAATTGAGATCAAAGGCACCAGGGTCTTTTAACTTCCAAGAGAATAGGCTGCAAGAGCAATAAACTTTCACAGCAACTTGTTTGGAATGTAGACTGAAATCTAATAACTCTATATACAGATCATAATGACAGTGATGACGAATAAACTCAGCTTCAAGCAAAGGGCAGAAGAAGTATCTACTATTTTGAGCAACTGTGCAGCAATGAAACAAGGCCAAATTTTAAGGTTTGATGGCAAAACT
This sequence comes from Chaetophractus vellerosus, assembly GCA_004027955.1. Classification (NCBI taxonomy): domain Eukaryota; kingdom Metazoa; phylum Chordata; class Mammalia; order Cingulata; family Chlamyphoridae; genus Chaetophractus; species Chaetophractus vellerosus. The sequence goes on along the minus strand of PVKH010010996.1, from coordinate 13,483 downwards.
GTTTGGTTGGTGTCCATTACCATGTGGATACTAAAAAGTTAAACTATAACCACTCAGTGGTAGTAATAATACATCATAAGACCTGGAAATGGAAAAGACCCATTAAATCATCAGGTAATGCCTTTGCCAGCACAGGATGCAGTTCCCAGAGAATATTCTTTAAAGCGCCCCTTGGGATGAACTCAAAAGACCAAGTCATTTTATCCATCTCAGAATAGTGCAATCTGTCTATCTACAGTATCCAATTGCTGTTATGAAATTAAACTTTGGCCCTAAAAGCATTGCTCCATACCAAACGAGTCCTGGGTACCAGGTTTTCATTAAGGACCAGTCAGAGCCCTTGGAGGAGGCAGGAAAGGTCATTTTATCCATTCCCCTACCTCCAGGCAGGTCTTGTGTGAAATGACACCAGCCTGGCTCTTATTATAAAATTCCCAAAGCAGGAAGTTCTATGGCCCCTGATGCAATAGTGCTTTCCCATGACACATAACCCTCATGGTTAGAGAGTGTTTTCTACAGTCTAGACAAAATCCCTCCCACTGCAATTTAAAAACATGCTTCCACAGTAGCAGAGAACTGTTTATCACCGTCATTGCATCTTGTGCACCTGAAGAGAAGAGAGCAATTTAATAGTGCTTCCTCTATACTGCATTTTGTATCACAACCCTAATTTGAGCTGGGATTTTTAATATCACAGTTTATCAAAACAAAAGGTGAAATGAGCTTTTGAAAGGCAAGAGATGTTCTTTTCTTTTTTGCTCTTTATGGACTTATTTTATTTTTTTAAATTTTGATTAGGTATAAATATACCACCGAAAATTGAACAGCACTTTCCTAACTAAGGCATTATTTTAAATGAGACACAAGCTGGCCTAAAGACCCATTTCATTATTTCATTGTCATTATATGGAAAGAATAATAAAAGAATTTACTAAATAAAATAAAGATGCAGAAACAGGAATTAAAAACCTTAAAATATCCAACATAAAATATGCTAAATACACATCACTATTATCTATTCTTCTGTTATTTGAAGTAGATAAGAGGGAAGGACCTCCGATCCACAATCTCCAAGAACCCTAAGTTACTACAAGTAATTTAAAAGTATGCAACAGCATGTTTCTGTAAATTACAATTTGTTTTTTTTTTTTTTATGAACTTTACCTGTTTTGTTCCAAATTCATTCATAGTAATGAAGTCTTCTAATAAGGAACCTGGAAATGCATAACCTGGGTTTATGTTTCTGACAACTTCCTTACTCAGCTTCTCATCAACTGATGAGAAAACAGGTACTAACAAAATGCTTTGAGGAAAGAAATCAGGATTGATTACTTTCATGGTTTTACACAATCACATTGATTGGCTCTTTTCCTAATTCATGGTTTTTGAGAAAGTAAAGTTTACAAAAACAATTTTATAATAAATTACTTGTTTTCACATTAACATTTACAAAAGATTCTAAGATGTATTAGCGTAAATAAAATGAAACAATAGAAAAGTGTACAATTTACTCATTTATTTTTCATGTTCATTTCAAGTTTTAGTCAAAACATGTAAACACTATATTCTAAACGGTGACAGAGTGAGCAAGTACCTCAAAATATTTATATTATCTCTTCTTTTCCCTTACTCTTTCTTCATTTAAGAGAGAGAAAAGAGAGAAGAAAGAGCATTTCTTGAAGTTTGCAAAATAGTATTCCAATGAATGATTTTCTTCATAAAAATTCTTAGATTCAATTTCTTCATAAGATTCAATAATCTTAACAAGTATTTTCTTTTACATCTAATAATGAAATGCTCCTCTGATCTCGCAGTGCCTGTATCTGGGCCCAATGTTTAGTCTTCACATAAAACTTTATGAGAAAGCTTTCTATTCTGGTCTTTGCCTCCAAAGAGTCACTCACCTTTTGTGAATTTCTAAACTTGGCCAGGGTTATTGAGAAAATACTCACTTGTCTACATCCACAATAACAGTTAACATTTTATTGAGCGCTTATCACAAACTAAACACTCTGGCTGCATCATGCTCTCTGATTTCCATAGTCCCCCTGTGAAGTAGGCATACTCATGATTTCCATTTAACAGGTGAGGTTCACTGAGGCTGAATACGAAGCAAGAAGGAGCCTGGCCAGAATTTAAACCTAATAGTTTGTCTGCAGAGCCTCGGCTTATATTCTACACCAGGCTTTGCAAACCAACCTTTTTAAGCATCACCTTTTACTATCATTCTGCATCCCTTTATCCAACATATTCAACAGCTTGGAATCACTAGGGGGAAACACCCACACACATGAAATCAAATAGATCTGAGATTCACTAAAGATGGCATTTTAAAATTAACCTCTTTCAATCTCGTGATCCATAAGCATGAGAATGAAATTGATCCCTCAGTTCAACTTGTTTTTCTCCACTTTATAAGCTGAAAGACACCCCGACTGCCTTGCTAATTTTGACCTAATCATCATCCTGAAACTTTAGCACTGGGTCACAGTTTTAGAAAAGCAGATCTTAGAAAAACAAATGAGAATGACTCACCTCCTATCTTTTTATGAGAAAGAGTAACAGTAGCAGCATCATTTAAATATGCCAAGAGCACTTCTAGGAAAATGTCTCCATCATTTATCCCCCCAAAAAGAGCAAATTTAAGTACAGAAAAGGAGAAAAAGACAATCAGAGAAGAATTACAGTCATGCCATTTTCCATAAAAGCAATTTCTTATTTTAATTAAAGATTTTGTTTCTTTCTTTCAATTATCTATCATTTCATGTGAACTGTAAACAGAACAACTCCATAATAATGAATTTTTCCCTTTGGTGTCTGGCTGAATATTGAAAAGTTAGAATTTTATGCATTTACTTTAGATTAAATGCACACACATATTAGATATGATTACCTATTTTTTTTTTTTTTTAATGCAACCTCTAGTTTTAGCTGACTTAAGAGAGTTTGTCTACCTCTGTGGTCAGGCACTCAATGCTAAGTGCCTAAGTTCCAAAGCCTTGGTTTGGACCACTGAATTTAAAAGAAAACAGATAATCAACTGAGGACAGAGAGAAATGTCCCCCTTCTCCCCCGCCCCTTCCAGATCTCCTTGTCAAAGGATGATTGATAGGTGTGGAGCAGCCCTTCAAATGCCAGCCACTGCCGGAGGCACTTCCTATAATCAAAGCACACGCCCACCCAGAGCTAATTAGACATTAGATTAGTGTCAACTGATTGATTTAAAGCAGCCGTCCCTCCTTCCTCCCCCTCCCAGCTCCCAGCCTGGTGAGGATAGGGCTGGACTTCCAAAATGGCTCTCTCGACAGACAGACAAATTATTCATGGAGGCCCCAGCTTGGAAAGCTAGCCACAGCGCAATGTGGCTAAAAACAACCAGAAGAACATTTCTGGAAGGAAATAGAGAGGGCAGAGGGAGAGAAAGAGGAAGAGAGAGAGCATCAATCATGTTCCCAGAGCAATGGAACCCCTCTGTCCAATTTGTAGAGTTAAGTTAGAGGGAGTGTTTGTGATGTTTGAAAGAAAATTATTTGTAATTTAACCTAGGACAGTTCTGAGTACATTTGGCTACAATTTAGATACCACTTTTCAAAGTCTTTTCTCTGCTTTCCCTCCCCCATCACCCTTTATAAATATATGAGCTGGGAACATTCAAAGTTGTCTTAATGGATTAAACAGAGACAAGATTGCAAAGAGCAAATGAAAAGGGAAACAGTTAAGCTGTTGGAACTGGTATTAGGCAGAGAGAAGTAAAAAGGACTTCGCTTTTCACAGGGTAAGGGATATTTCAGAAGGCACCAAGCCTTTGCAGAACGTAGACATGTGTGCCTACAAAATGCTGTGAGTGACCCCGGGACTTCTGAGCCACTGCGGAGTTCAGCTGCTTGTTCACCGGGTAGAGGAGTCCAAAGAGTTGCATGTCAACTAAAAAGTGGGCCCATTCCCAGAAGAGACCACCAGAGCAGGAGGGCAGACAGGGGCTGGTTTTAGACTTTTCATTTGCAGATTAAAGAACTTTTCCATTTGTCACGGCCTGCTACTACTGCACTCTGGGGTCAGGGCTGATCCAACACAAACACACTTCTGGAATTATTTCAGTGGATATGGGACCCTGAGAAGTGCTATAATTGCAGCAGAAACATATACGAAAGACAATTCTAGCCAGTGGAGCTCAAATACCCTTGTTATCAGGCCACTTTCTTACATCTCACGGTTAGGAGAGTGCTGGAGAAAAAGAAGAGGGACTAGCTACTGATGTGCGGTAGGCCCAAGGGTGAGAAGAGTGGTAGCCAACCAATTGAACTGGCTTCCCCACTCCTTATTATGGCCGATATTTTTAGAATTCTTTAGCCATTTTCAAGGCTGTAATGCATTAACTCATCTGATTTCCCACAAAATCCCTGGAAGATAAATGAGAGATGTCAAAACAAAATTCCAGGTTTGATATTTTGCCCATTGTGGATGAAATGACTGAGGACAGTATTTTTTGCCCAAGAGAGTGAAACAAGTCAACGTAGCTGTCCCAGATCTGAGGACTTCTGCTAACCACTTACTGGCTTTAACAGCATGCTCCCCGGCCTCCCACTGTCTTCTATCCCTCTGTCTTAACATCATTTCATGTATACATTCAGCTTTAGTTTTGTTTGTTTGTCTTTTTAACCTTAGATACCCAGTCCATTTGCAACCAGTCTAAGATCCGGGGAGCTATTCCTGTTAGCTCAGTCAATGAGGCAGACTACAAACCAGAAATCTAGGCGGGTTAGGAAGGATCTAAGGAATCGAAAGGAGGAAATGCTGAACACTGGATTACATGCAGGAGTTATCACTCAGATTTTTATTTTATGCATGAACTAAAGACCTAAGCCAGCTTCTGACTGATTCCCATCAAAGCAGCAAAGAGGCAGGGAACTAACAAGAAAACTTAGGAAGGCACTCTAAAATAGTTTGTGAAAACTATTCACAAACTATGAATAGTTTCTGGAGACCAAATGCATTGGGCACCCGAGCAGAATTGAATTATTGTTTTACTTTACTTGTGTATGGGTCTTAGTGCCAGAATGACAGCTTTCAAGGACTACTCAGGTTGAAATATGAATCCACAAAGGCCAAGAGCAGGTAAAGTCTGGGCAATTCCATCCATTTCAGTCTCCCTTTGGCTACCCTGTCTCCCTGTGGAGACAGCAATTCAGAGAGCAGAACTGGGGAGCCAAGAGGGGTGAGGCATAAAGGAGAGTCCTCCAAATGCCGATTCGGCGAATTTTAACTTTTTCAGCTATAAACCTTTCAATACCTCAAAATAAATCCTTCAATTTTATATGAGATTTCAGTCTCTGCAGCTGTAGATTTATGCAGTGTGCTGAGGCCAGGCCAAGAGAAGAGAACAGAAACGATGTGACAGATAGTGTAAGGATGTTATTCAGCTTCTCACTTCAGCATTGCATGCTTAGGAACTTTCCAAATGGCAGGCATAACCCCTCTCATTAATTAGCTGCTAAAGCAGCAGGTCATCTGCCACGGGTGTGTGTCTCCCACTGCTGCCCTCCTCTTGAGAGATGCAGAAGACAGACACTTCCTCCCCTCTGGCCAGGATCAGAGACGCTCAGACAGGCAAAGCACTCCAGGCATCACTGCTGCACACTACGCTTTGGACTGCAGGCCTGCCCTCTTTGTACGCCGAGTTGTATTCCTGGATTGCTAGCAGAAAATGGAGTACTAAAATGTAACATGCTCCAGGAGCCAGCTCTATTGTCCAAGAGATTATTTAAACCTTGTCAACAGCATAAACAGCCATGAGAACAAAAATAGGCCTATCACTAGACCTTCTTTACTGATATGGTTACGAGAAATTAATATTCTCCGAAAATTATTATGATTGAGGCTCTGTGCTGGTTTTCTTATAAATATCTTATTTAATCCCCATAAAGCAGAGCAATGTAGACATTGCCCACTGCATTTTATGGAGGAAGAATCTAAGGATCAGAGAGCTTAAATATCTTCCCTGAAGGGAATTCAGGTAGACATCTGAGGAGTGACCCTGTATCCTATTGTTATCCACATTGTGTGATTGACTTAAAGAAGCACAACATAGCAAACTATAAATTATAAATAGAAAAATATTCTCTAGCTAAACGCATTGGGAATCATCAGAACCATGGAGACTTCAGCATTTGAATCACAAAAGTGTTTAAGTTTGAGGAGGTCCCATTTATCCATGTTTTCTTTCATTGCTCATGTGTCGTTGGCACTGACGACCCTGCTTGCCATGGGGTTTCGGCTCGCTGCCTCCGGGGGTCTCCAGGTGGCTCCCCTCAGCCAGTCAGGAGACGAAGGGGGTCTCCAAGTGGCCCTCCCCAACCAGCAAGGAGATGAAGGGAAGCGATGGGAAGGCAAGGGGGAACGGGGGTTTTCGGCTAGCCGGGGCCCAGGCATCCCTGGGCGCGGTGGGCCAGGTATACTGGGGCTCGTCGGGCTCAGGCATCCCCGAGCGCAGCATGCCAGGAATCAGGGGTCTGCGCAGAACAGTGAGGGAGGCGGCCGGGTGGCTGGTGGAAAGGCGAGCAACGAATACAGAGATCAACCACACTCCAGAGACAAGGCTGGGCTACCAAGTCTAAGTTTATTAGGCAAACACTGTTACTTATACTAGGCAGGGGTAGGGGAAAGGGAAAAATGCAATGAGGCAGCCTCCGATTGGTGGAGGCAAACAACGAATGGGAAAGCACAACTGGGTGGCCTCCGATTGGTGGAGGCTGGCATCGTGCCCAAATAAAGTTAGGCAACTTCTGATTGGTAGGGGCAGGCTTTATGTCCAAATATGGTGAGGTAGGGAGAGGGAGAGGTGGAGCCGTGCTGCAGCAGGAAGGGGAGGGGTGGAGTGGGAAAAGGAGGGGTGGAGCCGGCCTGCTGCGGGAAGAGGAGAGGCAGAGCCATGCCACAGCAGTTGTCATATGTCAGTGCAGTTTGAAAAATTTCCGCACTGCTGTTCTACCCCAATTAAGTGCTGGGGCTTTTAGGCTGCCCCTGTTCTCCCCACACTCATGCTTTTGGGGTAAGGTTTAAGAATCCACCATCTACCACCAGATCTTGAAGAGGTTTCCCTATGCTTTCTTCTAGGATCTTTATGGTTCCAGCTTTTTTATTTAGGTCTTTGGTCCATTTTGAGTTAATTTTTTTTTATAAGGTATGAGATAGGGGTCCTCTTTCTTTGGCTATGGATATCCAGTTCTCCCAGCACCACTTGCTGAATAGACTGTTCTGCCCCCGCTGGGTAAGTTTGACAGCCTTGTCAAAAATCACTTGACCACAGATGTGAGGGTCTGTTTCTGAACCATCAATTCCATTCCATTGATCTATGTGTCTATCTTTATGCCAGTACCATGCTGTTTTTTTACCACTGTAACTACCTAATATGATTTAAAATCTGAAAGTGAGAGTCCTCCAACTTTGCTTTTCCTTTTTAAGATGCTTCTGGATATTCGGGCCTCTTACCTTTCCAAATAAACTTGATAATTGTGTTTTCCATCTCTTTAAAAAATGCAGGTTGAATTTTTATTGGAATTGCATTGAATCTTTATATCAATTTGGGTAGAATTGACATCTTACTGATATTTGGTCTTCCAACCATGAGCTTGGAATGTTCTTCCAATTTTTAAAATTTCTTTTAGCAATGCTTTGTAGTTTTCTGAATAAAAGTGCTCTATGTCTTTGCTTAAGTTCATTCCTGAATATTTGATTCCTTTAACCACTATTGTAATTGGAATTTTTTTCCTGGCTTCCTCCTCAGATTGTACATTACTAGTATACAGAAATACCACTGACTTTTGCATATTAATCTTGTAACCTGCCACTTCATTGAAATCATTTATTAGCTCTAGCAGCTTTGTTGTAGATGTTTTGGTGCTTTCTAGGTATAGGATCATAGCATCTGTGAACAGTGAAAGATTTACTTCTTCTTTTCTGATTTGGATACTTTTTATTTCTTTTTCTTGCCTGATTGCTCTAGCTAGAACCTCTAGCAATACATAGAACAACAGCGGTGACTGTGAGCAACCTTGTCTTGTTTCTGATCTCAATGGGAGAGCTTTCATCATTGAATACAATGTTAACTGTGGGTTTTTCATATATGGCCTTTATCATGTTGAGAAAGATCCCTTCAATTCCTATCTTTTGTAGTATTGTCAAATGCCTTTTCTGCATCAATCAATAGAATTATGTGATTTTCTTCTTTGATTTATTAATGTGGTTTGTTACCCTGATTGATTTTCTTGTGTTCAACCACCCTTGCATGACTGGTTTAAAACCCACTTGATCATGATGAATAATTATTTTAATGTTTTTTTTTATTCAATTAGTAAGTATTTTTAGAGGACTTTTACCTCTGTATTCATTAGGGAAATGGGTCTGTAATTTTCTTTTTTTGTAATATTTTTATCTGGCTTTGGTATTAGGGTGGTATTGTCTTCATAAAATGAGTTGGGAAGTGTTCATTCAGGTTCAATTTTTTGGAAGGGTTTGAGTAAGATTGGTTTAAAATCTTTGAATGCTTGGTAGAATTCACCTATGAAACCATCCGGTCCTAGGCTTTTCATTTGGGGGAGATGTTTGATGACTTTCAATCTCTTTACTTATGATTGGTTTGTTGAGGTCTTGTATTTCTTCTAGGGACAGTGTAGGTTGTATGTTCCAAGGAAATTTTCCATTTTGTCTACATTGTCTAGTTTGTTGACATACAATTATTCATAGTATCCTCTTATGATCTCTTTCATTTCTGTGTTATCACTAGGAATGTTCCTGTTTTCATTGTTTTTTTTTGTTTGTTTGTTTGTTTTGTTTTCAATGTCATTTATTTCTGATCTGCTCTTTGTTATTTTGTTCCTTTTACTTGCTTTGGGAATAGTTTGGTGTTTTTTTCTAGTTCCCCCAGCAGTGTACTTAGGTCATTAATTTTAGCTCTTTCTTCTTTTTTAACATAAGCATTGAGGGTTATAAACTTCCTTTTCAGCACTGCCTTTGCTGCATCCCAATGGTTATGATATGTGTTCTACTTTTCATTCGTCTCGAGATATTTATTGATTTCTCTCACAATTTCTTCTTTGGCCCACTGAATATTTAAGTATGTGTTGTTTAATGTCCATGTATTTGTGAATTTTCCTTTTTTCTATCTCTTGTTGATTTCCAACATATAGTCTATCCTAGAGAAAGATCCATGAGCACTTGAGAAGAATATATATCCTGCTGTTTTGGGGTCAATGTTCTGTATTTGTCTATTATGTTTAATCCATTTATCATATTAGCTAATTTCTTTGTTTCTTTATTGATCTTCTGCCCAGATGTTCTATCCAATGCTGAAAATAATGTATTGAAGTCTTCAACTATTATTGTAGAGACATCTGTTTCTCCCTTCAGTTTTGCCAGTGTTTGCCTCACGTAATTTAGGGCATCCTGGTTGGGTGCATATACACTTATGATTTTTATTTCTTCCTGGTGAATTTCCCCTTTTATTAATATATAACGCCCTTTGTTGTCTCTAATAACAGTTCTGCTTTTAAAGTTTATTTCATCTGATATAAGTGTAGCTACTCCCGCTTTTTTTTGTTTTGATTACTGCATGTGTGGAATATCATTTTCCAACCTTTCACTTTCAGTCTATTGGTATCCTTGGATATAAGGTGACTCTCTTGTAGACAGCATATAGATGGCTCATATTTTCTTATCCTTTCCATCATTCTGTGTCTTTTGATTGGGGAGTTTAATCCATTAACATTTAATGTTATTACTGTTAAGGCAGTTCTTACTTCCCCATTTGACCTTTGGGTTTTATCTGTCATATTTTCTTTTTACCAGTCTTTATACACTTTTAATTACTTTTATTGATATGCTCTTCATTTCTAGACTCTCTTCCAAGCCTCTCTCTCCTGTCTGTTCTTTTCAGGTTGCTACACTCCTTTTAGTATTTCCTGAAAATCCAGTCTCTTGGTTACAAGCTCTCCCCATTTCTGTTTTTCTGTGAATATTCTAAACTTACCCTCATTTTTGAAAGACAATCTTGCCAGACATAAGATTCTTGGTTGGCAGTTTTTCTCTTGCAATATCTTAAATATATCATACCTCTGCCTTCTTGCCTCCATGGTTTCTGATGAGAAATTGGCACTTAATCTCATTGGGTATCCCCTGTATGTATATTATGGATTGCTTTTCTCTTGAGCTCTCAGAATTTTCTCTTTGGCATTTGACATTCTGATTAGTATGTGTCTTCTTTTTCTTTTTGTAAAACATTTTATATTTTTCTTACTAAATGTCTATTATAGCATATTGCTTTTACTTATTTATTTTTAAGACTTATTTATTTACTTTTGATTTTTCTTTATTTGCCTCCCTTCCACCAGATGGTTCTCTCATCTGTTTGCTCATTGTTTGCTGGACTTCTCCAGTTGGCATCAGGAAACGAACCCAGGGTCTCCCACATGAAAGGCGAGTGCCCAATGGCCTGAGCCACAGCTGCTCCTCATGGGCTCCAGCTTCTGATGACTTGTGGTATCTACTTGTTGCAGTGAGGGCAGCATCTGCTTGTCTTCTTTTTGGAGGCATCAGGACCCAAACCTGGAACCTCCCATGTGTTAGGCAGGCACCCAACTGGTTGAGCCACATCTTAATATCCTTAATCTCTTCAGCCATCTCATTGAATTTATTAAGGAGATTTGTTTGAACATCTATGAATAGTTGTCTCAATTCCTTTATGTCATCTGGAGACTTATCTTGTTCCTTTGACCAGGCTATATTTTCTTGTTTCTTGGTATGAATTATAATTTTTTGTTGGTGTCTTGGCATCTGGCTTATGAGATGTATTTATTCTGGGTGCAGTTTTTCTCTTTAGTTTAGGGTTTTTTTTGTTTTGTTTTGTTTTTTTGTGTTTTTTTTTTTTTTTTGCCCTCTCTGCCTTGCTGGTTGTGTAGTAGGAGCCGAGGATGTAGTTAGTAATGTAAGCTGTGGAGACTAAAGCTGCCCATGTTGTCCCAGGAACTGATGAAGACTCTCCACCTTTCTTCTCTGCCAGGGATAGGGATAGAGCTGTAGTCTTGTTTAGTAATCCAAGCCGTGCAGGCTAAGACTGTCTATAGTTGCCTGGAGAGACTGATGAAGCTTCAAGCCCCTTCCTCCCCCGCCATGTGGGTTCAAAGTGACTGCAGTTGCCCAGGTAGACTGATGTGCACCAGCCCACCTACTCCTCTGCCAGGGGTGGGGATGGACCCTTTGGAGCACCCAAGAATCTAATCCATGTGGCTTGAAAATGCATGCAGGTGTCCTGAGAGGCTGAGGAACTACTGCCCCTTCTTTCTTTTAAGTGGTGGGGATGGAACCACAGGCACCCAACAGTTCATCTGTGTGGGTCAAAATTGTTTGCTATTGCCCGGAAAGGCTGAGGAAACACCAGTCCCTCTTATCCTATGGGAGATGGGGGTGGGAATAGAATCAAAGGTGCTCAAAAAACCAGTCCATGTAGGCTGAAAGCACCTGCAGTTGTACAGAGAAGCTGGGGAAACATGCCCCCTTCTTGTCCTGTCAGGGTTGGGGGTGGAGCCACGGGCACCCAACAGTCCAGTTGTGCCAGCCAAAAGTGCCTGCAGTTGCCCAGAGAGGCTGAGGAAACACCAGCTTCCTCCGACCTTATGGAGAGGGGTAGGAATGGAGCTACAGGTGTCTGAGTACCCAGTCTGTTCAGGCTGAAAGCACATGCAGTTGCCCAGAGAGGCTGAAGAAACATCACTCCCCTCCTATCCTATGGCGGGAAGAGGGAGAGAGCAGGGATGAATCAAAGATGCTCAACAAACCAGTCTGCGTGGGCCAAAAGCACCTCTGGTTGCCTAGAGAGGCGGAGGAAACACAGCTCCTCTCCTAACCTATTGTGGGGCAGGGATGGAGAGCAGCTGGCCAACTCTCCAGTTTGTATCAGCCAAAAGCACCTGCAGTTGCCTGGAAAGGCTGGTGTCGTTCACCCAGCTTCTTCCCTGCTGGAGGTGGGGCTGGAGCTTAGACTAGGTCTGCAATCTGATCTGGGTGGAAAGAAGCCCGTCCTTACTGTCACTGTTCCCCTCAAGCAGTGACAGAGTTAAAATGCATGCTGCCAGCCTCTTTCTGACTTGGACAAGTTCAAACTTTTGCTGTCCTTTAGGTTATAATTTAGCCAGCCAAATTTACTAGTCAGTAGCTGAAATCAGTGCCCAACCATCTCTTCCCCCCTTGTTTTTTGGTAATGGAGCTTCCAACTCCAACCATGGAATAGTTTCTGAGGCAGCTTGCACCTCCAGTGGAGGAGGGGCACCAACCTCCATGGTGAGGAGGGCTCTACTCACGCATCTGCTTTGCAGATGGGCAGTCTCCTCCTTCCATTCTTTCAAGGATGATGCAGGATGCTCTTCTGGTCTCCTGGGTCCCCCAAACAGGTGCTTTAGATAGCTCTGGGTGATGACTAACTGCCCTATAGGATGAGCTGAGTCTTGGAATGCCTTACTCTGCTGCCATCTTCAAGAGCATGATTTTTCATGTAACTTTAATTTTATCAAAGTTTTTCATGTGTGATTTCTGCTTCTGGACAAAATGGAGAAAAATGGGACCAGATTACACTCTTGCCCAAAGCAAACTTTTGAACTTGAGACAGATATAGGAATAAATTGTTTTAAAGACATTGGACATTAAGCAATGGAGGCCAGTGATTCCTGAATGCTGGGAACCCAAGTGGAGTAGGCCTGGTAATTGACCCAGCTTACTGCCTGCAGGGATTTCAAAGGTAGGATTCAGGGAGGGGGACCCAGGGCAAGGGGAGCATTCTCCCTGAGTTGGGAAAACAGAACTGAGAGGGCACATCTAGAGTTTGCAGGGAAAATTCTGGAGAGGGGAGAACTGCACAAAGAGAAAGAAAGAACTCCAGAGATCTCCAATCTACAGCTTCACACTGATCAGTGCATAACCTGAAAAAATTGCCCTTACCTGAGGAAAGAAACACGTACAGGATTAGAAGGAAAAACCTTTGGAGTTCACCTAGAGCCAAGAAAAATTCCTTGAGTACTCAGGTGGGAAAGTTTGGACCTAGGTTAAATACTGCTCTGTCCCTACCTAACAAAACTTAAAAGTGTGACCCTAAAGGGTCAAACTATTTCCAAATAACTTGACTGTGTCTCAGAACACACACACTCTCTCACACACACAAACCTTTCCAAGCACTTCTTCAGGTTCTCTGATATTTACGTGGTCCTACTCTTTTTATGTGAGTGCAATATTGTTTCTTATTTCCCTAGTGATGTTAATTCTAGCTTTTGAGATTTTCTCCTGCTCCCTGCAAGGCTTCTATTTCTCGCTATTACTTCACTTCTCTTTCCCTCTCACTATCCTCCCTCTGTCTTTCATATTGGAGTCTTTCATTGAATGCCTGGAGGTCCTTGACTAACAATTCCTGTATCTTTGTACAAAGCTTACCAGAGGATGGGCT
>PVKH010010995.1:0-17963 GCA_004027955.1 Chaetophractus vellerosus | reverse complement strand
CCCGCCTCCCCCAAAGGGCAGAGGTGAAGTGCTATACAGTAGGCAGGGAGGTTCAATTGCTCCATCAACAACAATTTACAGAGTGCCTACTCTGTGCCAGGCACTGTTTTAGGCACTAGGGATTCCAGAGTAAACAACACAGACAAAAATATATGCCTCCATGCAGCTTACATTCCAGTGAGGTGAGAGTCAATAAACGAAAAGTAAAATAGGTAGTGTATCAGATGATAACAGTTCAAGGACATGGAAGGGGTGAGGGCATGCAGGGATAGGCTTGGGAGTGGGGTTGCAGTCTTAAATAAATGATCACAGAAGGCAAAGACCTGAAGGAGTTAAGGGAGTAAACTATGCACGTATGTAAGAGGAGAACATTTCAGGCAGAGGGAAAGCAATTGCAAAGGAACACCAAGGGCAGGACTGGAGATATTATATACATGAGGAAAAAAAAAGCAGGTTTTCAAAAAGGAAAATTGAATAACCAAGGAGGAGCACTGAAAATAAGAAAAATAAAAAAAAACTCAAAAGAGGGGTTTGAAGAAAATATTGAAGAAATTTCCCAAAAAGCAAGACAAAAAGACAAACAGATGGTATCAAAGAGAAAAAAAGTAAAAATATTAGAGGATCAATTTAGAAAATTCAACAACCAAATAATAGGAGTTCCAGAAAGAAGAGAAGAGAACACAGAGGGAGAAATTATCAAAAAATAGAGGAAAATTTCTGAAAGACAAGAATTTCCAAGTTGAAAGGGCCTATAAGTCCAGGATGAATGAAAACAGACCCACACCTAGTATGAAGTATGGTATGAAACTTCAAAACACCAAGCTCAAAGAGAAAATCCTGAAAATTTCTAAAGAGAACCAATCAGCCACACATACAGAAACAGAAATCAGAATGGCATCAGACTTCTCAACAACAATGCTGAGATTCTAGATAAAGCAAAGCCTTCAAAATTTTGAGTGAAAATTATCACTTTGAATTCTTTACCCAGCCAATCTATAATAGCAATCAAACTGAGAGTGAAAAAACATTTTAAGGCATGCAAGTTCTCAAGATAGTCACCTTCTGTTTATACTTTCTTGGAAACTATTGGAGGATTTGTTCGTCTAAGTAAGAGTTAAACCAAAATAGGATCATGGAGCCCAGGAAATGAGGAAATAGCCCAAACAAAAGACAAAGGGAATTCCCACATTACAGTGCTGCACAGAAAGAGAAATAACCATCCAAGGGAGGATGGAGAGCTTAGGAAAGATGTCTCCAAGAAAAAAATCATTAAAATGGAAACTGAGATTACTTCGCTTGGCCCTGCTAGCAGAAATTTAATAGATTTCAGGATGAAACTAAAAGTTGTGAAAGTAAGTAAAGGCAATTAAAGCACTTTACAAGGCTCAGCGGTTACACACATATGTTGAGAGACTGGGGGGAGGGAAGTGTGGGTCTGTGTATGAGAAGAGGCACAGAGAGATGATAAAGCAATTTCCACCTTCTGAGGTAGAAAGGCAACGCATATCATTTACCTAAAATGAAAAAAAATCAAACCAGATTTTAATTTTGAAGTGTTTTATACTCTGGTTTATTTTTATGTAGAAAAATCAGACTGGAAATATGACTCACATGACAGACAAGATCAAGGATCCTCCCCATTCCAGCATGACTCAAGAATCATTCAACTAAAAATGGTACTTAGGTCTGCTTCAGAACTGCATCCTTACAAAAGAAATTAGGAGGCAGAATACCAGCCAGGAAAGCAAACCTGCATTTTATTAAAGTTAAATACTGTACATTCCAACAAACTTCAAAAAAAGTCAAGTTCTAATAGTATCAATTAAAAACAAGAACTGGCTGGCCCTAGTAGAAGAACACAGGGGTTTTAGCACCAGACTGGCCTTTGAGTATTTTACTCAAATTTTTAGCCTCAATTTATCACCTGTAAAATGAGCTCCATACCAGCTACTCCAGGGTGTTGCTGTGAAAAGGATTAGGGGTATCAGCATTTAAAGCACCAACTACAGCACCTGACTTATAGTTGGTGCCCACAACAGTTAGCTTTCTTCTTCTCTTACATGCTTATCTATTGTCTATGCTTCTGGTCTTGCTTGATCACTTATAAATGGAACCTGGAACAAAGCTAACCCTCTAGCATAAAGTGCACTTATTCAGGACAGATGAGGCAGAGGACAAAGCAGCTGTTGGGAGACCGCTAGAAGACAGTAGGCAAGAAGCCTACCCCTATGGGTTAATCTTACCAAAAATTTTATAAAGAAAAAGTGAACTGGATCAAGTATTTAGGTCCAGTTATCAATTTTTGTAAAATATAGAAGAGGAACAGGTTAAATGACGATACAGAGTTGAAATGAGCAAAATTCATTTTGTGGGGAACTATGCATAACAACCATCCAAGTTTCTCCAACAAACAAATTCAAGAAAAAAATAGATAGGAACTATAGTTTAACAGTCTTAAAAAGACATCAGTCTGTCATAATGTATGGCTCTTAACTGGATCTTGAGTCAAGCTTTTTAAACAATTGATACTTGAGACAATTGGAAATTTGAACAACTGGATATTTGATGATATTAAGGAACTGATTTTTATGTGATGTTACTGCAATTATGTTTACAAAATAGTACTTATCTTTTAGAGATACACACTAAAATGTTAAATGATGAAAGTTTAAAATACATAAAACAAAACAGAAAAACAACCTTAAAAAAGCCAAATAACATACAAAAAAGGTGCAACTATGTCTCGCTGGGATTTAATACTCAATTTCATAGAACCTGGCAATATGTTAATGAGCAATGGGGTCATGCAGTATAGTAATTAGAAAGCGCATTCCCATCCACATATTACAATGGGCCTACTGCGTGCTGGGTACTGATTAATGAGTTCCATGAACTATGACTGACAGTGACCCACCTGTCAGTTTTCACAATTGGCAAGGCTGACCAGACTGTGGAAAAGCCCCACTGCCAAGAACACTTACTTTAAAGTCATACAGATTTAGGCTTTTTTGCATCTTTCAATTTTATGTAGTAAAGAGGTGCAAAATCAATAGTCTAAAGGAGCTAGATAGAGAATGTAAATGCCTGAAATGTCCTAGAGATAAACCAAAAGGAAATGGAAGGGACCTCAGCAAAGTAGAGAAAACAAAGACCTGTTTAAAAAAAAAAAAAAAGGGCAGGAGCTACAAAGCTCTAGCTGGTGTCTGCAGCGGAGGGAGCTTAGGCCCAGTGCTGCCAAGCACCTTCAATTATTCCAGAGAAGACTAAAATAAAGATATTTATGTAAAACCTCCTGGTTTTTTAATGCTAGCTACTAACTTAAAGCTAAAATAGAAATTTTTAAGTAACTGAATTTAAAGATAAGTATTAAATAGATACTTATAGGTATGTGAATAAAGTTTCAGGAATTCTGGGTAAGTTCAAAATACAATTTTTAAAATAAAGGCGTTTTTATATATTTTTTCTTTCTAATAGCAATTTAAAACTGCATATACTGGCTGTGGCACAGATTTTTTTTTTTTTTTTTTTTTTAAGATTTATTTATTTTATTACATATCTCCCCTTCCCCCCGCTGCCGCGACGCGCCGAGACTAGTCACTGCGCAGGCGTGGCTTTCCTCGCTTGTGGGCGGTCTCTGCGTCCGTTCACGGCTGGCTTTCAGTTCGCGGGTGGCTGGCTGCGCTCCATCCGCGGGCGACCTGCCCTGCCCGTGGCGGCTCTTGCCCTGTCCGTGGCAGCTTCTTGCCCTGCCCACGGCGGCTCCGGCCCGCCCATGGCGGCTTGCCATTCTCAAGGCGGTCTGCCCGCCAGGAGAGGTCCCCAGGAATCGAACCCGGGGCCTCCCATGTGGTATGCCGGCGCCCTATCCACTGGGCTATCGAGCCGGCCCCATGTGGCACCGATTTTTAAGTGCTTTCTTTTTTTTTAAGGTACTGTATTTATTTGTATTTTATTTTTTTGAATGTTCTTTCCAAAATGAATTCTCAGAACATTTTCTCATTTGATTGTTAAAACAATTCTTCCCCATAGGTCCTTCAGGTAAGAAAAGTGAGTCAGGAAGAGGTTAAACTTAACCAAAGGCATTCAGCAATTTTAGTGATGGAGCTTCATGCACAGCCAAGATCTCCGTGTGTCCAAAGCTGTTCCCTCCACACTGTGCTCTTTACTGTTAATGGAGATGCCAGTTGAGGTTTTCTTGGAGAACTCAGGAAGCCTGCCAAGTTTTGTAGCTAAAGGGCTGTCCTGTAGTTTTTATATATTTGTATCTTGAGCCCTGAAGGTAGACAGAGCTAGATCTTCCAAAAGTAGGTCAATAAATGTGTCAACATTTTGAAATACTATTGAAAAAATAAGGAAGTAGAAGTCCTATGGGATTATTGGAAAATGATGCCAAATGCTTTCACAAGTATTTGAAAAGCAAATGTGGCAGTGTTCATATGCTAGACAATGGTTCATATTCAGCCTTCATTTTTGAAGCCCGTTTTTATTATGATCATCTTTTACTTTTCCCCAGTGGGCTGTGCTTCTAGAGTCCTAGAAAAGCTCCTAAATGAGCATCTTCCTTGAATATTTTTCATTAATCCACTTCTCTTAAGGAGAAAAAGGAGAACTTTTCTTTTTTAACAAAGTGGATAAAAATTGGTTATGGGAAAGATTAGAGTGCCAAGTAATGAGTTGGGCCCGCCCACTGACAAAGGAGTGGAGTTTATCCATGAGCTTGTAACCAGAACTGTTTTTGGATCTCGGCCATTAAAATCAACATCAGTAAAGCCTGGGCCTTAATTTCTTCAATGCCAAGATGGTCTGTTTTAAATTACGCACATATGGGAATGTGAATACATTCAACCTTCTCCAGTCTCTCCCCACCCGCCAACAGGAAAATAAAAGTATGTGAAGATATTCTTAACTTTTGCAGCTTTGCAGTGAAGAGCCTTAGATGTGGGCTGCATATGTAGTGCAGATGTGGCTTCGACTTTTCTCCTAAATGAGGCCAGTTCACTTTCATCCTCAGTGCTGCCAGCTTAAATAGAAAAACTCAGGGTGATTCTAGAACATTCTGTAAATACATGGTCTATGTGTTACTTGCTGGGTGAGACACACATGATAGCAGTGAAGGACCTTAATTTATTTGTTAGATTTTTAAAGCCATGTTTTTAACTTATTTGATTAATTTGTTCGAGTGGTTTTTTGGAAAAGAAAATGTACCACTGTCAGAAAAAAAGTGTTTTTCTTAAATTTTTTATTACTGAAAATTTTAAATATAGAAAGAATAGTATTATGAAGTCTATGGTCCCCCACATAGCTTCAGCAATTATCAGCATATGGCCAATCTTCTTTCATTTGTATTTCCCTTTCACTGCCTGACACCTCCCCATCCAGATTATTTTGAGGCAAATTTCAAATATTGTATAATTTCATTTGTAAAATAAATGAGACCTTCTGTTCTTTTTTTTTTGGCATGTATGTCTTGGTCTCCAAAATAAAGTTCATGTTGGTTACTGATTTTGTAGAATTACAGAAATTAGTTCATTAATGACATATTCAGTTGTCATGGTTTTGGAATAAATAACTGAATATTGTTCTGGCCACTGAAAGCAATTTTCCTAAATGCAGCATTAGTGGATATGGATGGGGAATACTTTAGCCAGTGCTGGCAAAACAAAACAACACCAAAAAGCCTTAATAATTTCTAAAACAATTGAGTTGATTGTAAAATTCTATGATATTCTTGAGGTCATGTTGATCTGTAAATTTTTTTCTATGACTCTTGCATGTGTTTATAGTAGATTTTAATGTTTAATTTAGATTTTTTTCTTTTTTTTTTGCATAGCATAGTTTAATGGCTATATATTGGAGTTAAACCAAATGGAACATTTTTTATTTTTATTACGGACAGAATTTTAATGGCACTACAGAATTTTAAAATCAAAGCAACCTGCTATGTGTATGGTTCTTTCTGGCAGTGTAGAGGGGAAAGTACATGCCTTAAACATTGGTTTAGATACTGCTTTAGAAATAATTAAAGCATTGACGTTATTGATAAAGCTGACCTTCGCTTAAGAGTTGAAGTGCATTTCTTAATTAACAGGCAGTATTTTTATGTTGGAGATAGTTTATATTTTAATCTGTATTTTAAAATAAAATAGAATTGCTTAGTATGTTTTCTTTGTAAAGATGTTAAGTATTGAATTAGCAAATATATTAATAGTTAACCTTTCTTGAATACCTAATGTGTACCAGGCACTGTTTCTATAAGTGCTTTTACATATATTTATTACTTTAATCATCACAGTAACTCCAGGCAGTAGGTACTGTTATCCTTTGTTTGCCTGATGAGAAAACTGAGGCCTGGCAAAGTTAAGTCACTTGTCAGGGTCACTCAGCCTTTTAATGGTAGAGTCAGGATTTGAACCGGGCCATCTGGTTCCAGAGCCTTTAGTAGTAACTACTAACATATATTATGCCTGAGAATATGTAAAGTCCTTCTATAATCCCTGTTCCATCTGGCATTTCCCTCTCCAGAGGTAACTATTTTCAGTCAGAAATCAGGATCACACTATTGTGTTTGAGTATAATTTGATCACTGGAGGGTAATTTCCATTCAGGAACTTGAAAACAGAGATTCTTTTCTTGGCTTTAATTATAAAGGAGAAGCAGGGTGGGGGATGGGGGAGTGGCAGCATATAGAGAGTAAGGTGGTAACTGCTGATGGCCGCCTTCTTTCCCTGCTGTTTTTTAAAATGGAATGTTGAGTCCATCTGGAATGTTGACAGGTCACAAAGGAGTTGTTGAAGCCCATAGTTCAAAGTGCATTGAGTGATAAAAAATTTTGTTTTCAGTTAAGGACTCTTAGTGCCAGGTGTGTTACTGGAGCGTTGGCCATCCTTGTTCAGTCCTGCAAGGTGGAGACTTTTTTATGAGTTTGTCCTGAATCTATATCGAGTGGAATTTTAACAAACGAGGTACCTGATGATTTTTCTCCCCTTTTTTGGAAAGAAGGAGAGAGTAGAAAGAAAATTGTTAACTGAAGCTAATGAGAGAGGACCTGGTGGTGAAGAATTCCAGTCCCAAGTTCCAGTCTAAGTCAAGTAATTACTAAACACGACATTGGGCAAGTAATGTTGCTTCTTGTGTCTGTTTTCTCTTAAGAGGATCAGATGCCTTGAAATAAGTCTTAATTCATATACGGTGATTTCTGTGGGTCATTCAGTTGCCCCTGTTACATGGAGAAATTGATTTAAAGTGCCCTTCTATATGGGAAAAACAGACATGATTTTGGCAAAACATGTGGTAAAGAATTTCATGATATCTTTATAGCAACTTTGGAAAAAAACTTTTAAGTGAAGGGAAGTCTTTGGTGGTGTTTGTCTACTGAAATTGGTCATCTATTCATATTTTTGCCACTGATTTTTATGATGACAAAGACTGCTCATCAGACTTACAGGTTTCACAGAAGTTTGTAGGGAAACCTAATAGGCTATATACAAATTATCTTGTTAGCTGCAAAGTAGGTTGGAATAACCAAGATGAAATTTGTAGAAGTAAAAGTTAAGTCCACTTGATTATAAGCTCCTTGAAAAAGTTCACTAGAAATTGAGATTATGATGACATAGCTTCTAAAACAGACTGTGTAATCCTGGCCTTCTTTTCAAAGCCAAGCTTCATAAAAAGTAGTGGATGCTTTTTTATTCTTCAGCTCAAGGCATGTTGGCTTCTGGTTTCACCACGCCATTGAAATTGCTCTTGTTCAGGTGATTGATGACCCTGTTGTGAAATCTTTTGTACATGTTTCCCCTGTATTTTTGACATTGTTGATTAACTACATTGTCTTGGGAATGATCTCTTGACCTGTTAAAGCTCTTTGTTCTGCCTCTCCTTCTGTGCTTGCAGACTTCTTTTCCTTTGACCATCACCATCCCTGTGGATTTTCCCCTTTGAGTCTGCTAGGCTGCCAGAATGCAGCATGCCAGAAATAGGTTGATTTTTACAATGGGGATTTGTTAATTTACAATCTTACTGTTCTGAGACCATGAAAATGTCCAAATCAAGCATGCTTTCTTCCTAAAGATCTCTGTTACATGGTAAGGCACATGGTGGTATCTCCTGATCTCTCCCTTCTCTTCTGGATTTCCTTGCTTTTGCTTCTGGCTTCAGTGACTTTCTCTTTTTTCATCTGAATTAATCCTGTATAAAGGACTTCAATAAGAGGATTAAGACCCACCCTGGACCATGCCTTACTGAAGTAACCTAATCAAAAGTCCCACCCATAATAGTTCACACCCAGAGGAATGGACCAGCTTTAAGAACATACTTTTTTGGGGTATGTACAGTCTCAGATTAACACACTAGAGTTCTGTCTTTAGCTGTTGATTCTTAACCCTTAAATAATTTTGTTTCACCTAAGACTTCATCTACCATCATAATCTGATAACTCAAATCTCCCTCCAGGCCAAGTCTTTTCTTTGAGCCCTGGATCCTTATATATCTTAGAGGGATCTCTACCAGTATCTCAAAGGAAGTTTTAAAATGAATATATGAAATATCTTGTGTGGAAGGTAGACTGTAAGCAATATTCTGTGTTGACAAGGAATATTTTGTTCATTTTTAGACACATTTTAAAGGGTTTATAGAATACCCTAAATATGTCTTTGTTAAATGACTGGAAGCCTTCCCAACTGAAACCATGTCCCTGGAAGGGTAACTGGGATATTGAGCTGAGGCAAGACTGTAGCACATGATGAGCTAATTGTTGAAAGAACTGAAGGAGGTAAGTTTACAGAGGTGGGCAACTTCCTGAGAGCTGTCTTCTGAGCAGTGACTTTCTAATTTTTGATGAGGCTCATTGTAAAAAGTACATTTTACATCTTGAACCCTTTACTCAGTATGAGTGTCTGTGTGTGTATATGTGTGTGCACTTGTGAATAACAAACATGTTTCACAGATTATGTCTTAGATTTACTATGTGCATAGTGCTCTGAGATGTTCTTTTCTATTTAATAATAATAAAAAATGCCATTCAACAATCCACTAACTTGATTTCAAAGTCCACCATAGGTCTGTGACCTGTGTTTGAAAATGGCTCTTCTTGAGTATTGGAGAAGGGAGGTTTCCTATTAGGTAAGAGAAGATCTTTTTGACATTTGGAGTAGGTGGGGAATAGAATGGGCTGTCTTGGGTGGGAGGGAGTTTTCCAGGGTTTGAAGCACCCATGTCAGAGGCTGATAATTGCCTGTTGGAAGGTGGGAGGAAGTAGCTGGGTGGGATATGGGTGGGACTTTTTGACTTCAAGGAGTTGGAATTCCAAGTCTAAGATTTTATGATTCCCATTTTGTGATCTGCTGAAATTAAGTGAATTAAAGTTATTTGAAGATGGAAAATGATTAATTCTGAATTTGCCATTATTTAAAAATATTTCTAACCATGAGAACATTTCTCATTGTTCCTTTTAGACATTAATTTTAAACTTAAAAAATATTTTTAATTTTATAAGCTAACTTTATTTCTATTTTTTTAATAAAATATTTCAAATATATATAAAAAATAAGCTGTATAGTATAATGAGTCTCCTACCTTTATCCCCCAACATATTTCCACACCCAGCTCTAACAGGTATCAGCTCATCCACAGCTGTGTTTTCTCTATACCTCTATTCACTTCACAAAATCCCAGGCATCTCATCATTACATCTGTAAATATCACAATATGTGTCTCTAAAAGATAAGGCTCTTAAAACAACCCACAGCACCACTCTTCCAACTAAAAAAAAATTAATAGTGAATCTTTAATATCATCAAATAGTCACTTTGTTCAAATTTCCAATTGTCTTTTTTTTTCCTATCATAGTTTTTGTTTGACTTAAAACCCAAATTAGGTCTATACATTGCCATTAGTGATCTCTTAAATTCTTTATTTTTCCTTTCAATTATTATTATTATTTTTTTTGTTGAAGAAATTGGATTGTCTTTTAGCATTTTCCACAATTTGTCTTTTGCTGATTTCATCCCTGTGGTGTCATTTATCATGTGCCTCAGTCCCTCTATTTTCTGTATGTTGGTAGTTACATAAAGAGGCTTTTTTTTTTTTTTTTTTTAAATCAGGTTCAGTTTTTTTCTCCCATGACTACTTCATTGGTTCTTCTTTTTTTTTTTTCTTTCTTAAAACCAGTCAAGGAATATATCAAAGCTAATTGAAAAGATGATCTGATTTCTTAGTTTTTCATTTTCTGAAATCATCCCAAGTCAAATTTCCCATAAAAACATATGGAACCACTTAGAAATTTGGGCAGATAATAGTCCTCTGCGAACACCACATCCAAATACAAATTACACAAGAGTTTCTAGTCCAACTTCATTTCCATGAAAGAAAGGCAGAAAGCAGCTGCCTTTGTAATTACTGCAGACCACAAGCCAGGCTTTCAACTAAAGTGAAACAGTTCATGGTAAAATCAGCCTTGATTTTTATAGTACAATAATAGAAACATTTCAGTTTTGCTAGTGAAATTTCCCACCTAGTAAGCATATTGTAAGTAACTACCTTTTTCCTTTTCTTTAGCAGTTGGAAGTAGGATAAAAGAGGGAAGATGACAAGTGAGAAAGTAACAGAATATATGTGGGAAATCAAATAATGTATTCTGCAGTGATACTTTGAAGAATATTTGTACTTCAAAATTTTTTATTATGAAAAATTTCAAATGTACAAATAGAATGCATGTATAATGAGCATCCATATTCTCACCCCCTAGTTTTTTCCCTTAATGTTTATTTAGTATGCTTTCTAAGGGATGGGGATGGGGCTGCACTGCTACTCCCCACAATTTTCTCTTGTTTTCATTTGTTGTCAGCCTTATGAAATGGGCTTCAACATCTTTTATGTTTCTTTTGTCAATACTGGCAGATCTTTTACTGGTTTTTATTTTATTATATTTTGGTTGGTCTTCATTTTGTTAGGTAATAGGTGAAGATTCTGTGATGTGGTGAAGATTCTGTGATTAGGTTTTATTTCCTGTCTTCTTAATTGTGTTTTAAAAAAGAATTTATAATGGAAACATAAGCAAACAGAATAGAATAATGACCATGTATCTTATTTCCAGCTAATTATCAACATATTGCCGATTTTTGTTTCATTTATGTGCTCCCCAAAACCTTGTTGCCCTTCCTTGTTCCATGCTGGATTGTTTTAGAGCAAATCCTAGACATTGTATCACTACTTCTATGAATATTCTTTATATGTCGGTGATGGGTGAGATTTTTTTAAAAAACAAAACCACAATACATTGACACATGTAAAACATTATTTCTTTAATATCTTCACATATCCACTGAATGTTCTTATTTCCCTCCTTGTTTCATAAACGTTTTTACAGTTGGTTTATTCAAGTTAGGATTCAGATGAAGTCCACACATTCTTAAATCTCCTGATATTAGTTTCTTCCTTCTTGTTGTCTTTTAATTTGTTGATTTTTTTTTTTTTTTTGAAGAGAGAGGGGAAAGAATCCTTCATAAATGTTGGTGCTTATTATTGCATCTCATCAAGAGGCTCAGTGTAGTTGGCTCTTTGGAAAGAAGATTTATCAGTGAAGCTCAGGTATTGTCAGCCAGATTGATTTACCCATTTTAAAGTTTGCTCTCAAGCTTTCACCTAAAGCTTTTTAGAAGCCATTAGTGATCATTGCTTAGAAACATGATTTCACAAGGGGTCCCTTATCTAGACTTAACAGTTGTTAATCTTTCCCATTTTTTTTTTTACTGAAGTAATTTTAAGTAAATTATGGACCTGATGACATCTTACCCTTAAATTCTTTTTTACATATTTGTAAAAAATATGGACATTTTCCCATACAACCAAAGCACTATTATTTTATTTAACAACTGGCAATACTTCTTTAATATTATCTAATTTCCAGTCTATATTAAAGTTTCCCCCATCATCTCCATAATGTCTTTTATAGCTTGTTTATCAAACCATGATAATATCAAGGAGCAAATACTGCCTTTGTTTATGGTTATGTCAGTGAAGTCTCTTGTAATCTAAAACTTCTTCTTCCTTCCCTTTTCATGACAATGTTTTGTTGAAGAGATGCAAGATGCAGTCGATATCTTGTAGAATCTTTGCTTCTGGGTTTGTCTGATTGTTGTCCTGTGGTGGTATTTTACTTGTCTATTCTTTATTTTCTGTAAACTAGAATTTAGATTTAAAGACTTGATTAGAATCAGAATAATCATTTTTGGCAAATGTACTTAGTAAAATAAGCCAGTATATGTACTTCATATTGCATTATGTCAGGAGCCACATAATGTAGTTACCTTACTGTTTAGTGAAGCTTAGATTGGTTAAGTTGGTGACAGAGCTCCAATTATAAAACTGTTTTTCTTTTTGAGATTGTCATATAATCTGTGAGGAGTAAGACTTCACCACGACACAAATATCTAGTTCTTTATCAGTTTTTTTATATAATAGTGTTAGTATCCATGATGATCATTTCCTGAATCACTTGTCTTGGTAGTGGCAAAATGGTGACAATGGTATTTAAAAATTCTATTTAAAATTCTATTTAATTTTTTAATACCTTCAATTTTATTCGCTGGAAATTTTCTGTGCAAGATAGCTTTCAGTCATCACTGGACTATTTGATTACCATGAAGTACAATTTCTTATTTGAAATGTAGAATAAATACTTAATTTTTCCCTCTAGCAAATTTTAGAATTACCCATTTGTTATAATGGTTACCTTAAATTAGTTTGTTTTTCATTCCCATTTTGAGTATAATTATTGATTTATGGATTTTTATACGTTCAGTGTATTTCAGTCAATTACAGTCATTCTTTTTGATGTTCAAATTGTCCAAACTTTGGCCAGAGAGAGCCCCCTTTCAAGTTGGCTCTCATGTCCTTTTGACATGACCCTATTAGACTTTAAAAGCAAGGAATATGTTTATTTAAAGGCAGTAAAATTTCCTTTGGAGAGTAGGGTTGAATTTCCACTAGCCAAGTACAAAAAGCAGCTACATTACAGAAAAGTACTAGAGACCAGTAAAACCTTGATTATGAAGGGCCTAATTCATCAACCTGTAGAAAAACGGTAAAGTTAGTGAATTCTAAGGCCTCTTCTCATTTAATGGTCTGTGATCTTTTACCACCTGTAAAATTGTTTTACTCTTTTGTTTTTATTGGAACGAACTATGTCAGTAGTTTATATGTTGTTGGATTTTGTCTTAAACAGCATCTTTATTACTTTCTTCCTATTCTGATTAGCTTCCTGGGCCATGGACTGCAAATTTGGAAATGCAGGGGTTCCAGCATAATATTTCAGAGTTATAAAGTCCATTCTCAGAGGAAACAAGAAGGGGCTTGCATCCTAACCTTTGCCTTTTATTCCAACATAACCTGGCTAAACATTCCACAGGGAGAAGGTCAGCCCTGTATTGCTGGATCAATAAGCTGCAGGCTTGTTTCCTGCAGACGGCTTTATTTCCTCTGATTTGAGTAAACAGATAAGGTTTCATCTAGAGTTTAAATGAATAACCGAATTTGTGAAGAACTGTTTTGTAATGGAATAACATCATAATACTTATGTCATGTTTCCAAGCCTCTGGGAAGTCATTGTCTAACATTTAAAAAAAACATGTTGGTTTTGCAAATTGGCTTTTCTTCTCCCAATGTAGAGTTTAATGGGGATAAAGATCACCCTATAAGCAATAGTTCTTTTTAGTTTAGTAGGTTTTCTTTTCTAGAATAAATATGGGTTAGTTTTATCCTTATGCCTGATATTCACTATAGTGACTCGTTTGTTAAGTATTAGATATGAATTGCCATTTTAAAATACTTAGAACATTTACTGAATGTTGGGCAGAAGTACAAATAATACAGCTGCATGCCATGCTAATAAAAACAAAATATTGTGCCTTGAGAAACCATTTTCTTCTAGGAATAGAAAGACTTATTCTGGAATTCTGTATTATTCACTAAGGCTTTCAGTTTTAGAGTAAATAAAAGATTATACTGTATTTTAGTTTGAAGTATTCCTTTTCAGTGTTAGGCATGGTTGGCTTGTAAAATAACTTTATAAGATCATTTTCATAACTATAAGATGACTTAATTTAAGAGCCAGCACTCTTAAAAATATGTGAAATTGCTTTTGCTGCAGAGACTGTGAACACTGTCATATCTGGTAAATAAAGTTCATTCTGTGAATTTTCCAGATGGTGACAGCAACTGGAAGAATTTGATTCATTGTTTCTTTCCCATTCATGATATTAATGAATTGTGAATTAATGCAATTCAATTTATAATGGATAGTCCCATATAAGACAACTCTCTGACCATAGAGTCTTGATGTCCATTGTATAAGAAATATCAGTGTATGTATTTAGAGAGTTATTTATTTCCTGCATCACTGCACAAGGGATTTGAGTTATATAGATGATAAAATTGCTTAAGGGAAAATAAATCAGGGTCAGGTAAATTGGAAATTAAAAGAAACTATCAAAATAAAGACCTGCCATGCACCTCCTGCTTCTGAACATATGTAAGCTGTAGAACATACATTGTTAGGAATGTTCTGTTTGCATGTGTGTGTGCATGCATGCATGTTTTTTTTTAAAGATTTATTTTTATTTATTTATATATCCCCCCCTTGCTGCTTGTGCTCTCTGTGTTCATTTTTTTTTGCTTTGTGTTTTTCCGTGTCTGCTTATCTCCCCCTGCCGTGTCAGCTCACTGCGTGGTGGCTTGCCTTCCCAGGAGGCCCCGGGAACCGAACCTGGGGCCTCCCATGTGGTAAACCAGAGCCCAACCAATTGAGCCACAGCCGGTTCCCTGCATGTTGTTTTTTTATATAAGAAATACTTTTATAGAAGAAATAAAGCCATTACTGTTCTCTAAAATGTCTACTGAAAATTACTGAAGATTTTTTTCTTGAAGATTTCTTTTTCTTTCCTTAAATGTTTTGAACTTTCAAAGTATAAAGATAACATTTTTGAAAAAAGGGAATTATAATAGTTCAGACTGATATATTTCAGTTTTCTTTTAAATGATAAGCTTTTATGTGCTTTAGTGCCAGTTGTTTGACCCCTATGAAAGTGAGTTTTAGCATCCAAGACACAACTCATGTGTTAGCTTTTCTGTGAAGTCTTTACTATTTCCCACAAGTAGAGTTAATACCTGTTCTATAAGTCCCCTGAAATAGTGGCACTTTTCAGATTGTATTTAAAATCTTAAAAATGTCAGTTTTCCCCACTATATAAATCCTATTTTACTTACTTATTTATTAAAGATTTATTTTTTATTTATTACATATCCCCCCCTTTCTGCTTGTTCTTGCTGTGTTCATTTTTGTGTTCTTCTGTGTCTGCTTGTCTCCCCCCGCTGCGGCGACCCGCCGAGTCAGCTCACCGTGCAGCGGCTTGCCCTGCCTGTGGCGGCTTGCCTTTTCAAGGTGGTATGCCCACCCCAGGAACGGAACCCGGGGCCTCCTATGTGGTAAACCTGTGCCCTACCAATTGGGCTACAGCCGGCCCCTATTTTACTTATTTATGAATTCTAAGTGGTCGTTGTATAGTCAACATTTAGTAGATGGCTGTGGAATGAATGAAAAATCAGTAAATGAAATAAAAATTTTAATAAATTTTGGATGGTTAAAATTCTTTGCTTGTTTAGGAATAAATGAATACACTGATTGACATTGGTAATCTTTTTATTGTACAGAAATTTCTGAAGTGCCAATAATTATGTGAATTTAGTTGGATTTGAAATCTTGAGTAGAGAAGATTGAGATGATCCTTTGGCAACTCCTGCTTTTTTACTGACTTACCATCCTTTCTTCTTTTCTGCTGGTCTCAGAGGAAAAGGTGGCTTCCTTCTAGACTGTGGATGAGTAACCTTCTACCAGTTATCCTAGAATCCTCTCCCTTCACTTCTAGCCTGCTCAGATATGTACTACTTTTAATTAATGCCTCACTGTTCTGTGCCTTTTTCCCCCCTTTGTCTAGACAATGGTTCTCAACTGTGGCTATACATTAGAATCACCTGGTGAGTTTAACAAACAATGTCTGGACTCCTCCCCAGATCAATTAAACCAGAATCTTAGAATCATAGAATTGTAGAGTTGGAAGAAACAAATTTTGTTTTTTTAAATAAGGGAACTGAGTCCTAGAGACTTTAGGAGACTTTTCTAAATCAGTGCTTCTAATTAATCTAAAGGCTTGAGCAAGGACCCAGGGATTTATAAATATGCAGAGCTGTCATTTTCTATCCCACCATCCCTTGAGTCTTTGAATCCCATCCATGCAGTCTCCTAATTGGTTTCCTTCCAATTGGTTTTCTTCCCCCTAATTTCCTTTGAGTTTATTCTGCCATCTTAGCCTTTATTATATAATATTCTTCTGTTCTAAAGATGCTTGTTTTAGTATGCCCTCCTCTACCCGTAGGGGAAGTAAAAATTAACAGTTCGTCAAAATTAACAGTTCATGTTTTGTTTTTTTCCTTCTTTGATCCTGTGGTCTAGCCAGAAGATTCTTCTTTGTCCTCCTGTACAGACATGTTTTCTGAATTTTCTTAGGACATTCCATAAACAACCTAGAATTCCTTCTTCCTTTCACTTTAACTATCAGGTTCCTACATCAGATCACAGAATGTTAGCTCTTGAAGGTCGTAGCAGGCATTTAGTTCAGCTTTTTAATTTATAGATGAGGATACTGAGACCCAGAATTGTGAAGTGATTGATCTTTGGTCACTCACTGCCCTGTTCATGACAAAATTAGCCTCAGACACAGGTTATAACTCAGACCTCGGTTATAACTCACTTTTCCTAAGACTTTTTTCTTTTAAGATAAAGCTTAGACTCGACAGTTTCCCTGAAACCGCTGATTCACTCCAGTTGGAGGGTCCATCTGGCCTCCAAACTTTGATGCCATGTATTGTATTGTGGCAGTATTTATGCTTTTTGTTGTAATAATTAACAATGACATTGCTGATCTGTGAGCTCTTCTTTGTGCTAGGCACTATGCTAAGCAAATCAAGTTATTTTTACTTCACAACCCACAAAAGGATAGGTATTGTTATGCACATTGTGGAAATAAGGAAACTGGGGTTTAGAGCTGTAAACTCTCCAGAGTTTCAGAGGGCAACAGGGAAGGGCTTAGATGTGAACTCAGGTCTGTCTGATCTGGGAGCCAGGCGAATCCACCCTGTATTGTAATCTTCTGTAAAATTTTGTGTTTTCTATTGGATTGATGCCTCTTGTTACCAGTGATTAGGTCACCAATTTTTTTTTTTAAACCTCCTACAGCATCTGCCACAGAGGAGCTCAGTAGATATTTATTGACTTCCGTTGGGTGGATCATCGCTTGGTGACCACATTTTGAAGGTCTGCAGTGGGGAAAAGTAGCAGAAGCAGACATGCAAAGAGCAACAAGAGTGGGATTTAATTTAGACTATGACTCTAGGAAGGAGACAAAGTTGTAGGGTTGAGTGAAGTTTCTCTGGATTAACTTGGGCAAGAGAGTTCCATCACTTTCCTTATTTCGTAGTCATGACAAGATTTTACACATTTGATTTATCTGTCAGAGTTTGCGATAGCATCTCAGGTGCACATTGTCATGTTTGGCTTTGTTCATTGTTGTATTTGGTGTTTTCTTCTTTAAGTAGTCCTGAATCTACCTTTAAGCACGAGTATTAGCAAATACCTTTCCAGATAAAATGGGTCTTTTTAACAGAGAGGTCTTGAATTCTTTTCTCAAGTAGGATCTTGTACTCTGTCTTCTTAACTGAGAGCTTCCGACCTGGTAGGATACTTAAACTGTGCAAGTACATTTTAATTGTGGATGTTGTTCATGTGAAGGATTGTCCTTTTATAGTCAGGCAGGTAGGTATGAAGAATCTTTTGTCCCTTCTTCCAGTTGGGAAAGTGAAACCCTTAAGCTGTTTAGGCGTATTGATTTTCCATTTTTCTAGGATTTGAGTTTTAG
>PVKH010010994.1:0-17957 GCA_004027955.1 Chaetophractus vellerosus | reverse complement strand
GAACTGCTTCTCCAATCTGCTTCTCTAAATCTCTGCAACTCAGATCTGCTGCCTAGCCCTTATACCTGAGACCACACCCACCAAGGGGCAGGGCCTAACACCCTCCTGACTTGGCCCAGTTAATGCCCTTATCATAACTTAATCATGCCCAGATGAACAGATTAGTTTACAAGAATAATCCAATTTATACTTTTGGAATTCATAATTAAATAAAACTCTGAAACCATTACACTCATCCTGATTGAATTGTGCCACATCTTAACTGAAGTAACCTCATCAAAAAGTCCTACTTACAATGGGTTCACACCCACAAGAACGAATTAAATTTAAGAACATGGTTTTCTGATGTACACAGCTTCAAACCACTATAATGGCAAGAGTCTATTTGTGTTTATCCTATTTGGAGTTTGTTGAGCATTTTGGATGTGTATATTCACGTCTTTCATTAAATCTGGAAAGTTTTCACCTTTATTTCTTTGAATATCTTCTCTCCTCCTTTCTATCTTTCTTCTTTTGGATTCCCACAATGCATATATTGGTAGACCTGATGGTGTCCAGGTTTCTCAGGCTCCGTGCACTTTTCTTCATTCTTTCTTTTTCTGCTCTTCAGACTGCATGATTTCAATCATCTTATCTTCTTATATTCAAGTTCACTTCCTGTTTTTTCTAAGTTTTGTAATTTTTTTTTGTTGAAACCTAGACATCTGATATTTTAATATATTATTGCTGGAATTTTGAGTCTAAAGTATCTGTTCCTTAATCTTGTAGCTAGTTAGTGTTATAAATGAGCTTTCCTTGAACATCAAGAGCTAACCTAAATAACAAATAAATAAATAAACAAACAAACAAATAGAAAATACCTTTCCCAATCTTTACAAAATGTTTAGAGAAAGGCTCTGGGCCGGAGCATATGAGCTTCCCTGGTACTTGCTGCACATGCATCTTATTTTACGCATGGGCATGTGGCCCTAGGAATTTCTCCATTTACACAGTTCCAAATGTCCCCTCTTCCCTAGGAAACAGTTTCTTCACAGTTCTGGACATTGCACTTATATGTCCTACGATGCCTTGTCCCAGGTAGCATGACTTGACTACTTTCCCACAGCACTCTGTAGGAGAGCTCTGTGAGCAGCCTTCTAAATGTAAGGCACATTCTAGGACAGTGAGTCCCTCAGACCACCACCAGACACACTGGGCCGGGAGTACATGCTCCCAGTATGTACACGAGGATTGCTCTACTCCCTCTGGAACCAAGACCAGGCATCCACACTGGGAGCTCAGGCCAGCTCCGCATTAAGCGACTGCAGAGTGGGGAAGGGGCAACCAAGATCCTATGGATTTTAAGTAGCCTTTCCTCAATTTGGCACTCACCCTGTTACTGCAATCCTTTAACTATTTTCTGAAGCCTTGAGAATGATGTTTCTGCCCATTTTTACTGGCTATTCAAAGCCTCTGTGGAAGGACGGAGCCCTGAAGCTTCTTACTCTGTAGTCTTGATGGGGCAGTCATTCTGACACAAATTTAAATTCAGAAACCCATTCCTATACATTTGTACTCATTAAAATGTGTATGTGTCTTAACTTGTGTTTTGACAAACCAAAGGCACCAACTTTTAGAAACAGATTTATGAGCAATAGACAGTAATTCTTTTAAGAAAAGTAATAGGCACTTTTATAATGCAAGTATTGCTTAGGAATTATGAGTCATGGTAAGAAGCTAGTTCTACTATTTGTTTATTTCATTTCAAATGGCTATGTACTTAAGCATTCTACATCCATGCTTGTCCAAAATATCTCCATTTGGAACTTTCTGAATATCAAATTTTAGATATTTTTTTTCCTGTGGAAACACAAGTATATAATATTCAATGGGCAGATGAAACTGAATTTACCTGTGCCATGCCAAGACCAAGCCTACTTTTTATAAAACATTCTAAGAAAACCTGCCAACATTAAACAGGCAACCATTTCACTGCCCTGTCACAGGGTTTTTTTTAATAAACTCAAATAGTGTGTTGCCCATCTTTGCTTTTCTTAATGAAATTTAAGTAGAGTTAAGTCCCACCGATTCATAATAAAGACCAAGGATGAATAAACCTTTCAGGTTGAGAAAATTACCATACACAGAAAATAATACGTCTTCTTCCTGCCGGTTCTCATGGCTGCAACATTCAGACGACAGTAGACTATTTCAACCCCAGAAAAGTCTTTGATATTGACTCTGTTTGCATGGGTTGAAAACTCAGTCCTGTATCATACTACCCAGAGTAACAAAGGCTTCTCCTCCTTAGCTCCCAATAACAATATCAAACAACCAACTCCTTCAGATTAAGAAACATCAGCAACAACAACAACAACAACAACAACAAACCAAAAACATAACATTAAAGAAATAAAATGGGGCCCAGGTAAACTGCTGCATGTTTCTATCTAGGAAGACCACACAATTCAGTTTTCCCCCTCCTGAATCTAGTGGTGGGCAACTCTTTACCCTGTAAAAGAGTAGGAGAATAAAGTGGTCACGGGAAACTCAACTGGCAAGAGTAAGCTCAGCTGTGTCAGCTGGTATCTGGAAAAACCAAAGGATAAAACGCCAGAAAGCCCTTTGGATGATAGCAGGATATTCAGAAGGGCACCCTTCCTGCCCTCCTCAGGAATAGACTAAAAGCAGGGATCCTTTAGAAAAGATTCAAATAAATGCACTGCCAGAATAATTTCAAGTTCTCAAATCTCTACTAATAAATGTATAGATAAACGATGTATTCAGCCATCATTTACTGATGACACATGAATTCAGACACTGATGAAAAACAAGCATATATTTTCCTTTAACAGTATTTCTGTTCCCTATAACCCACACTTCTCTTTACTACTTAATGCCCCTAAAGCAGTGTTTTCTTCATATCATATACCTGTTCAAAAGCTTTCTGCTCTCCCTAGGGTAAAACCCTCCTAGCAATCATATAGCTTATCATCTCAAACATAAGCACTGTGCACTGTCCAAGTAATTAATCTCACTGTCCCCCAAAAGAGCTTTTTATTTATTCTTACTTCTGTCCTTTTGTTTATTCCACTCTCAACAAGTGGAACATTATTCACCTTTCTGCTACTGCAGGATGGATTCTCCTGACAGCAGCCTCTGAGATGGAGTTTAGTGCACAGTAAGTTTAATAGGGAATGCTCTTGGGATCAAAAAGGAAAGGAGAGAAAGGAGGCAGAATTGGGAATAAGGAGAAGTCGAGCCATGATGCAGACCAAGGACAGTCAAAACCACGAGGAGCTCAAGAGCTAAAATGGCCCTTCAGAGTTGACCCAGCTTAGTTGAAATGGTGATACTCCTCCTGTCCAAATTGCCCAAACCTTCATGCCCCAATTCCAGTCCACTTCTGCTTCATTGAATACCTGAATATGTTCATAACTCTATCACTTAGTGAAGTTTCAATTGTGTTACTTACCATTTCAAAAATATTATTTCCACTAAATGTAAGCTGTTGGAGGTTAAGGGCCATGACTTATAACCTCATAACTTCTTTAGGAAAGGGGTCAGCAAACTTTTCTGTGTTAAGGGCCAGAAAGTAAATATTTTAGGCTTTGCAAGTAATATTGGTCTCTATTGTATATACTTCTTCTTCTTTTTAAACAAACATTTAAAAATGTAAAAACCATTCTTAGCTTATTGGTCATACAAAAAAACTAGCCATATTTGGCCCCACAGGCCAAGGTTTGCCAACTTCTGCTTTACAATAGCACTGTTGAATGGAAATTTAATGTGAGCCACAAAAGCAAACCATATATGTAATTTTAAATTGTCTAGTAGCCACACTAGAAAAGTAAAAAGAAACACATGGACTTAATTTTTATGATGTATTCTATTAAACAAAAAATATCAAAAATACTAATGTTTCAACATAGAATCAATTCAAAAATATTAATGAGTTATTTTATAGTCTAAGTCCTCAAAATCCTATGTGTATTTTATACTTACATCAAATTTCAATTTAGACTAGCCACATTCAAATGTTCAATAGCTATATAAAGCTGGCGGCTATTGTATTGGACAGCACAGCTGAAAAATAAGAGGGAAGTGTATGGATTTATTCATTTAAATACCATATAGTTCATTTAAATAGCAGTAGTAAGATAGTTCTATCCATCTGCCCCATGGCACCTAAGCCCCCTCTCAATAAGAAATAGAGTAGGCATCACCATCCCAAAATCTTCAAGATTGGGGAATGAACAATGGACTAAAGTAAACTTGTTATTATTCTTTTATAGACTATGGAAGAACTTTTATCGTTGATATAAAGGCAGGGGCCACTAGAGGTCCTAAGGGGAGGAAGAGGGAAGAATAAGTACAATATGGGGGCATTTTTGGGACATTGGAATTGTCCTGCATGGCATTGCAATGACGGATACAGGCCATTACATATTTTGTCATAACCTACAAAATTAAGGGGGATAGAGTATAAACTATAATGTAAACTATAGTCCACCATTAGTAGCAATGCTTCAATATGTGTTCATCAATTTTAACAAATGTACCACACTAATGAAGGACGTTGTTAATATGGGGAAGTGTGGGAGGGGTAAGGGGTGGGACATATGGGAATCCCCTATACTTTTTATGTAACATTTATGTAATCTAAAGCTTCTTTAAAAAGAAAAATTAAAATATAAAAAAATAAATAGCATTTACTGAGTTCTATCCATTCAGAATACAGATTGATTTTTGCCAAGTGCTGAGAATATAGATAGAATAGGATTCAATTCTTGTCCTCAGGAAGTTCAGGGATTAGTGGGAGATACAAATGAGTGATAAAATATTTGGTATCTTCATAGTCTGGAGAAGTTACTACAGCAGAAGAAGAACAGGGGCCAAGTCTTAACTGGCCACCAATCCTGAGAACTTCTTCGGCATACAACTGAATATTTTTTTAGTTTAAAATGGTTTAGCCTTTTAAAAATGTCTTTCTTTCTGTAAACACTATATGAATGGCAGAAGAAAATTTGGCTTGGGACAGGAATAACATTATGACAACTGGATAAAACACAATTCTTGCACAATGAACTTATAAATCTATTTTATAGAAGGCACAGAATGGAAGGTATATTTTGCCAAAGTATATTTTGAATTTCTGCCACAGGTGCAGCTTTGTAATTCATATAATATCTTTTTTTTAAAAAAGACCAAGTGCTTCACATGTTAAAATGATGCCTTTACAAATCTCAATCAAATAGTTGAAAGATATTTTCCTTGCTTTTGTGCAATCAAATTGGAAGATGCCCCCCAAAATATAATTGGTAAAATAGCCTTAGAAATACAGTATTATTTTTAAAGAGAAAGCTAGGGCCTGCTTTCTCTATGTTATTTATCTGGAGTCGAGATGGACATTAAAATGGAATTTGAATATTTTCTATAAATATACAAGATTAACATTTCCATCAGTTTTCTCTCAATGATCTAACAAGCTTCCCAAACCTTTGTCCTTAATAATTCTAGAACAAAAGTAAGACAATCTGAATTTTTTTTCTTTATGCCTACAAAGATTTCATAGGTCTAAGCTATTTGAACAAACTAGCAAATTTTGGTATATTTCATTCATTGTAAAAAAAAAATTTTAAACTGTACTTTTGTTGTTGTTTGAGGTACCAGGGCCAGGGATCAAACTGAGGACCTCATATGTGGGAAGCTGGAGCTCAACCACTGAGCTACACCAGCTCCCCCTAGGTTGTTTTCTGTTTGTTTGTTTACATTATTATTTATTTTTTTTTAGGAGATATCGGAGAAAAAGGCCAGGACCTCATACATGGGAAGCAGGCGCTCAATGGCTTGAGCTTCATTCATTCTCCTGTACTGTTTTAATAAAAGAAAAGGAACAAATTAATTTCCTGACTCACAATTTAAGTTTTATTAAACTAAACTAATTTTATTTAAAGCAAATCCCTAACTAAAATTCAATCTTGAGGGAATCATATATATTCTAATATATACTGATAGAGAATAAATATACATTAAAAATCCAACTTGTAGGTGGACCAACAGCCTAATTTACTTAAAAATTTCTATGCTCTCTCTCTCTCACACCAGAGGGTTAATAATTTGGGGAGGGAAGGGATGGGCAGACAGTGATTACATTGTCTTGAAAAATCTCATAAAACCTATAGATCTTCTCAGAAAAAGTTCACAAATTCACAATACACATTATAAAGTCCATCATAAATCCACAAAACGTCATTTATTCCAGGTTCAGAACCTTTCCACTAAAAAGTAGATTATATTTATCAGGGAAGAATAAACACTGAAATTGAAAAGGAAAGTGTTATCAATGCCACTTTTATACTATACAATTAATGTTGCATGAGAATAAGTTACCTCAATAAAAGAGAATTGTCTAAAAGTTAGAGCAAGGGTCAAACAAAACAGTTGATATGACAAAAGATTACTGGCAAATTTCTTTGACATTTCCTCCTAAAAATGTGGTAGGTGGAGCCTAG
Source organism: Chaetophractus vellerosus (assembly GCA_004027955.1). Taxonomy (NCBI): domain Eukaryota; kingdom Metazoa; phylum Chordata; class Mammalia; order Cingulata; family Chlamyphoridae; genus Chaetophractus; species Chaetophractus vellerosus. The sequence goes on along the minus strand of PVKH010010994.1, from coordinate 11,463 downwards.
CTGTCCTGACTTTAAAAGCATGCTCAGTGCATCAGCTCCTCTTATTCCTGCTCAATGCCCACGCCCAGCAGCCAGTGCCCAGCAGTCACGTACACCACACTCCCATCACTGACAACACGAGACCACCAAAAAGGACAGGGAGGAGGCTTGGCCTTTAAAGGCAGCTAGTACTGGCAAGAGACACTGTAGGCTACTCTGCCTTAAAAGTGTTAGCTCTTATTTTGGTGATATGAGAACACATGGCAGTAACCTTGTAACTTTCCTGTAAGTCTAAAATTATTTCAAAATAAGAAGTTTTAATAAAGATGCTCTTCTGAGAGACTATTCAGTAGCAGTTTTTGTTTTCTCCATAGATCTGCTCAGACTGGAGAATGAATTTTCTGAAAAATTGCTGGTGATGGCATTTAAAGGAAAGAAATAGCTATGGGTACCTGTGATATAATATACCCCTGCTGGATGTGGTGGGAGGGCAAGGAGAACAGGAAGTGGTAGCTAGACGCAGGCAGTATGCCTCATGGGAGATCAAGGCTAAAGAGAGAAAAACACTACTTATTTAAAGCTTCCCGATGTAATGGGTCATTCATAACAAGATGTTAATCAACTTGCAAGAAGTTAAAAGATTTTGAAGTGCTTTTACAATACTTACACTGAGCCTCAATTTTTTTATGCTAATCAAATTAACTATATTCAAAATGTCTGGCTAATTTTAGGTATATATCTTGTAGTTAGAGATAAGCTAACTTCTATCAAGGATCAATTTGATGTTATTAAGCCAGTGATGAACATGCTCTCAATTACTATATGGAGCACTTACTGAGTAAGCATTAAGTTATAAGATACTTTTAATTAAACTAAAAAAGCATGTGTAAGGACTCAACTTCTAAATTTGAAATGGACAACACTGTAAATGTGACAACATGAAGATGGTAGGTTCTTTGCTTATCTCTCAGAAATGAACCACATATTAGAAAAATGTATGTATTTTTCTTAGGGAAGTACAGAAAGGAGAACTAGGAAAGCTGCTCTAGGATTTCCTAGATTTACATAAAATTCCATAAATAAATACTAACCTATTTAAGTTGGAAGAAAACACGTCATTCCTTAGCTAAAATGTAGGATATATGACTTTGTATTTTCTCCCCCAACCCTTCCAGTTCTTTCCTCCCCAAATTGCAGCAGCATCCCTGAGTAGTTAAAAAGGCAAGGCTCAGGAACTGGTTGTAAACTGGTGACTAATCACTCCTATAGCAGTAAACCTTTCCTGCCTTTGGTTCCTTAAGGATCTGTTTCCTGGCCTTTTGGTTCCTGAGTAATTCACTGCATTCCTTGGAAAGCAGCTCCTTTCCCCTTGCTGCACGTAGACACGTCCCCATAAAAGATTCAACTCCTCTGGTGGTGGTGATACAGATGTCAAATCTGGAAAGTACCAAGTCTCCTCCCACTGCTAGGACGAGAACTAGGCCATGGCCAGGCTCAGAACCATCTCATCCTCCTGCCACAGAGGACAAGGGTCCCCATAAGCCCCCTAAACAAATGCCTATTACTCGCCAAGCTAGACTTGCCCGAATCTTTCTTCAGTCTGACATATTCCTATCAGTTCGACAGGAAGCTGTTGTTTTACCCAGCTCCTGACCATACTCCGGATATAAATAAAAATGGTAACACTGACCTCTCACCCATAACAGAAAAGGTAAATTATTGGCATAAAATTGAGTAACAAAATAAGCAAACTTAAACTTGAAAACAGTACTACAATGATAGCAGCTCCAAGGAAAACAAAGTGATTTTATAAACTACAAATGTTATGAAGCAAGAAGTAAGAAGGTTGACTATATTAACAACAACAACAACAAAAAAATGTACATTTGGAATGAATTTCAAAGGATGGTATAGCTAAAACTTTGCCTCGTATTTAGTACTATTTAATGCTTTGTTTGTAGCTCCCATCAGTAAATAAGTTAGAAACAATGACAGAATTTAAGTGTATAAGAATAGTATTCAAAATGAGCTTAGTATATTAAAAAATCCTTATGAAATTAATTAAATGATTGAGGCACGGTTACATTATCAACCATTTAGGCATACATGAAATATCTTAAGGGTGCCACTGTATATAACAAACAAAGCATTTTTAACTATGCACACTACTTTAAAGACATTAAAATCTCAAAGATTTTCTTCCCATCAAAATATTCTTCATGCTTATTCTGGTCCTTTCTGTCATTTTGCAAAATAATATATTATGGAATACATGATATAACATTCACAGGTAATATCTGGCCATGTGAAATAATTGAAATACAATAGGAGCAAAACAAACCTTGTATCACAGCAGACCTATAAGTGAAATATGATACCGGGTTACCATTCTAGTTGTGTTTTAAGTAAGCACATTACTGGGGTTCATAAATAGAAAATTAGTTTAGAAACTCTGAGGTAAGCTTCTTATTTTATTCTTCACTGCTTGGCTCATACCGGATTTCCATGCCCAGTTATGACCTCCACATATGAAAGGGAATGTGGAGAAATAAAAAGGATAATAGCTCACAATGATGATGAAAGGGTTGGAAAAAAGAAGAAAGATCAAAAGACAGAAGTGTACAGGCTGTGAAAGAAAAGCTGAGGGGATGCTTTTTAATGTTCTTGAAATATATGGGTTATTATATTGAGAATGGTAACCAGCTGTTCTCCATCTCAATATAGGACAAACCAGACAAAAATGCCTTATATCAAAGCAAGGGAAGATTTAGGTTACTAAGTGATACTGTAAATCTTTCCAGAATGATTTAAAAGCTAAGCAGATATTTAATTTACCTAGGGTGGTGAAGGTACAAGAGTGAGAACTACAGTCTGGTTTATAAGATCCTTTTAACCCTAATTTTTAAATATTCTTTACAAAGATGCATATACTAAAACGCATAAAGAGAATGAGATATTATCAAACATGGACAATTATTCTGACTAATGGAAAGAATACTGCTTTGGATCAAACCATAATATGAGACATTGGGCAAGATTTTTAAACTCGGCATACTGATCCGAAGAAGGGGATTATAATATTCACCTTATAAAAGTGTTGTGATGATAAAACAGGATAATCTGTGTAAAAGATCTGGTATAATTCGTTAGACATTAGATGCTCAGTTAATGATAGCCCCCTTATGTTCCCTGATAGATGCAATGCACGAGACTCTGAATTTTGCAAAAGGTATAGAGATAGAATTCGATGAAAATTCCCTGAATTTTTGCTCATATTATTCACACAACTGAAAAAAAAAAACGGAAAATGCAAGAACTAATCATCGAAAAAGACCTCTCCCCAGTCTACAATTTCCCATCCTCTCATTCTCACTCCCCTCCCTGTCTACCACTTTCTCCTTGGTGTTCAAAAGTTTGAGCATTAATTTGAATATCACCATGTTACTGTATCATAGGCAAATTGTGGCAATCCACAGGGCTCCACATTTTCTTTTACTGATTGTCACGGCTCACTTTTTCATAACAACATGGTCAATGCTGGTATGCTGGAAGACTTTCAAAGTATTTTAGCATTCAGCAAACAAAATTTGGGGACAGATTCCTCCAGAAGCAAGTAACTCTAAAACTGACCCCCAGGAATTGGGCTGTATGGCTAGAGTCTCTTTACTGACAATTAAATGAAAGAAGAGTTAGCAATGTTACTCACTGCTCACGTCTTCTAGTCTGTTATCCGTTACCTGGTAATTGGGTTTATCTCCACACCCTGACCACTTCACAGATGCTGCAGTAGAATTATCCCAGCATGCAAATCACCTAGATATTTTCACATCAAGAGCGGGGAAAAGTTTCCTTCATAACTAAAGAGATAATATTTTTATGAAGCTAAGCCTTCCTGACAGACACAGAATTTACCAATAAGATGTGTTATCAAAACTTAGCATGTTTTATTTCTGTCAAAATATTGTTTTTAATGGAATGAAACTAAGTGAAATTTTAAGGACAGAAAGATAATTGATATAAGAAACTACATTTGGCTGTAAAAACAGAACATTTTCCTGTTCATTTTTAAAGAATAAAACACTCCCATTATCTATAAAATAAGTTACATTCTCTCAAAATCATCTCATTTCCCTAGATATCTATATTATAATCCAATTTTTCCTTCAGGAACAGTTTAAATATACAGTATATATCTATTTACTGTCTTTTTAAATTCCAGGAAAATGAAAAACTGATTTTTTTCAATTTAACAATACTATGTATATATTTTAAATACTTTAATATTCACTAAAATGTATCAGTTTCAGAATTCAAAAAAGTGCTTAGGATTATTGTTCTACATTTTCTAATTCAATTCAAACACAAGAAAAACTGCTGAAGGGAGATGGCTTGCAAATATGGTGTGTGTACCTAAAAATTAAAAGGTAAAGGATGTAATGATTTAAATATTTTGGGAGCTGATTATTAGAGTGTATAGAGAATCATTATATTCTTCCTAACAGTTTTCCTAATGCTACATGTCCGTAGATCCAAAATAAACAATAGTCCAATCTTACCCGCTTTCAAGGAGGCTCTTGCATGTGGAGTAGAAGTGAAAAACTACAAGCTATGAGACATCTAGACATATATATGAAAGAGTCTTCAAATCTGAACATAAATTCCCCCGAAAATGCTTATTTTTTATCTAGGCAGAATTCTCTTCTCATTTGTGAACAAAAGCAACCCTAGATCTCAGAATGGCACCTATTTTTACCTTAATGCCATGTGGAGGAAGGCTCAAACTACACTTTTATGTTCAACTCTATTTATTTATGTAGTTTGAGGCTAATATGAGAAGCAATGTATTGAGAGAAATTAGGATATATGGAGGGCAACTGTTTAAAGCTCCATCCTTTTTGAGTTTACCACATCTCAGACCTACAGATTTTTCAGACAGTTATGTTTTAGAATTTTTAAAAACTAGGATACTTTGACAAGACTTATTTACACATCTGTCAATAAATCCCTGTCATTTTTTAAAAGGTCAAAAGATCTCAATGACATATATATGACTAATTTCTATTGCTTCACTAGGAGACAGGGAGCTAAAAACTCATTACTAAATTTTATAACTGACAATTATGAAGGCCGGTGAAGAAAACAATTCTGGAATTGATAGGCTATGAAAACTAATAAGTCCCTGCCTGGGTTTTTTATTCACATTGGGCATCTGGCAGAAGTTCAAGATATTCATACTGTTCTCTAAGGGTAGAGGAACAAAAGGCAAGGAGCTAAAGCTATAAATACAGAGACATTCTGAACTCCCGGAGTATTTGTTATCATGTGTTTCTGCACCCTGAAGAAGACAATAAACACTTTGCTCTTTGGCATCCACCTGAAATTACTGTTCAAAACACACACACACAGAAACATACAAGTGTCAAACAATTATTTCTTTTCATCATTTATTCAGGTTAGTGAAAAATAGATTATAATTAAGGGATTAATATTTTAATAAATACAGCAAAAAAGACTTAGTAGAATGTATCTGTATTGGAAAAATCTTACACAAGTCTTGGAATCTTCTGTGTGGCTACAGTCCATCCCCTTGGATTTTCTAACTCACGGTTTGAAATCTGAATCCTGTGGCAATGCCAGAAAATTTTGTTTATAGTAGTTTTAACTTCTAATATATACTTGGAATTACAGGCTTTAATGAATTTAGAAAAAATACATAATTGATTATTTATATAACATAGATATTGCTATATAAAGATATGCAAATCTATATTATATACATCATCTATTATTTGATTATATATTGTAGCAGTTTGGCATTATTTATGAATTCCAAAAATAGACATTGGATTATGTTTGTAAACTGGCCTGTTCCTCTGGACGTGATCAAACTATGATTAGGGCTTTGATTGGGCCATGTCAGTAGGGCATTGAGTCCCTATCCCTTGGTATGTGGGGACTCACAGATAAAAGACATGGCAAAGGACAGAGTTGGAGTGCTGATGCTGAGTTTCGAGCTGGAACCTGGGAAGTGAACACACAGGAGAAGAACACAGAGGAATAGAGCTGGCTCTTAAGACACAGCAGAAACCCCGGGGAGAGAGACAGAGCCATTCACCTGATAGTCTACAGCTGGCCTTGTGGAGAGAGGCAAAGCCTCGAAAGCCTCATAGTCTACAGCTGACTTTGTGGAGAAAACAGAAAAGCTGAGCCCAGAGAGAAGCAAGCCCTGGGAAGAGAGGAACCCAGGAAGCCTGAACCCTCACAGATGAACGCAGCCATCTTGCTCCGACATGTGGCAATAGACTTTGATGAGGGAAGTAACTTATGCTTTATGGACTACTAACTGTAAGCTTCTACCCCAAATAAATACCCTTTATAAAAGCCAAGAGATTTCTGGTATTTTGCATCACCCCTTTGCCTGATTAATACATATATTAATATATATTTTTATATCTCATACACAGACACATAGACATTAGTATTTCCCAACTTATCCTTTGCAGTACATTTTAAAAACACTACCAAAGTGATGGATAATGCCATTATATCGCCCTACTTTACACAAGCTGTCTCAATGGAAACTACAACAAGCTTAAAAGAGAAAATATTGAACACTAAAGAAATAAATTCAAAATCTATCCTAAAAGCTAAAATATCCACTTGTATAGATGAGAGCATATTTCTAAATAGGAACTAAGAGAAATTTAAACAAGTTGATAAAGTTTGGCCTCAAAGCAACTGCAAAACTAATCTGAAATAATAAAATAATATTGATTTACAAAGAAATGGTCATTCTCCAAAGTTTTATATTAGCATGGTACAAACTTTTATGTTGACCTATGAAAATAAATGATCTGGAAATTTATTTATAATGGTTATCACAGTATAATGGAGCCCCCACTCAACTCTTGGAAGCTTTCCATTGGTTCCTAACTAAGCACATGCCTCATTCTATGTATACAAAGAGTAGTACCTGAATACTAAATATTTCTCAGGGTGAAATGTTCCTGTGATTTCCAATTTGTAATTAAACAAGAACATTATCAAATTCATTCAGTGTACCTTTTATCTCTTTCTATTTTCCTAGTGAAAAAGAAGTATTCATTTTTCTCCTAAGGTAAAGCAGACACCTACCTTCTAGGTGACGGATTTGAGAGGTCACACAAAGGCCCTTGTGAAAACATCTACTGCCCACCCTTCATCTCCACCATTAGAAATTCATTATTTGGGTGTAAGTTCTTTAACTTCCTAAAAATGCAAGTATCTTTAGAAAATGAAACCCATTATGTATCTTCAGTCACTTATATTAACTGTGTATGAATTTATCAGCTCTTCTCATGAGAGATGAGTTTTATAAGAAAGGATATAGTCACCAATTCCTAAGGGATAGATGCAAGCTTAAGGGAACCCTGGGGTAACCAACAATTAACTTTGACCTACTTAAAAATGTACCCAAGAATGACCCAGGAGGACTATGGTTATGGTTACCTTAAATCTCTCACCGCACAAGTATACTTTCTACTTAAAGACTTTAAAATTAACAGTTCCTGACTTACTTAAACATAACTATCAGCAAAAACTATATGCCACCACTTTTTCACCTCAAATTAGAGAATTTGAAAGTTTCACAATTCATTCAAACATCATCAAGGCACTAGCTATAAAATGCAAAAGACTACTCCTTCTATGTTTCTCTAATTCTAAAATTTCAAAAACTCAAATCTCTGTGGATACTTTAAAATTTTTTAATTCTGTGATTATTTAGCCTTATAGAAAATAATATAACAAAAAAGATTTACCTACCATCATGAGCATTTCACCATATTTTTCCATCTCTTTACAAAATTGAAATATCACATATACACATAAAGCCTAACCCTTAATCTTCTCCTCCTTTTTCACCTAGAAATAACTATTTTCTTAAATTGATAGGTATAATCTCCATACATGTTTTTAGACTTTTACTACACACATATATATCCATAAGCAATATACACTATTGTTTTGTGTTTAAAAATTCACACAAATGGTATTATATTATAAGCATGCTTTTGAAACTAGTATTATTCACTGTTTTTTTGCAGATTTAATATTGATAGAGATAATAAATAAATTTCATCATTTTAACTGCTGTATAATGTTTCAGCAAATAATTCCTTAATTAACCATTACCCTACTGAGGGACAGTTACGTTGTCTTTACTTTTTTCCTCCTTCACAAAGAGTGCTGAATCTTTGTACATATCTCCTTATGCAAAATTGTAGTTTCCTTAAATTGTAAAGTAGAATGAAAACTCTTGAGTGTAGGTATGAATATTGCTGGTTTTTCTAGATATTATCGAATGGCTTTTTGTAAATTTATATTCCCAGCAGAAATGGCTGAGTTTCTGTTTCTTCATGATCTTACCAAAACCTGGTATTACATGACTTATTAACAGTTGCCAATCTAATGGATGTGAAATAGTCTTTTTTTATAAATCCTGCACTTTCTTATTACTAGTGTGGCTGAGCATGTTTTTGTATGTTTACTACAATTTGAGTGATCTCTTTTGACAGATAGTTTGTATTTTTGTCTACCGTTTCCACAAGGATTTTTGTCTTTTCTTATTGATTTATTAGATTTTTTCATTAGACTGGCTATTTATTCTTTATCCACTACATATGTGATATAAATATGTTTTCCCAGGCTCTGGATTATTTTTATACATGTAGCTTATTTTTCCTTCATGTTAATATGGAAGGTTTTTATTCTTTTGTTTGTTTTTTTATTTTTGTTTTGTTTTTTAATGTAATTACCTAATGACATGGGAAAATAAAAATGCTATGAAATATACTGGTTATTACAAAGTAATGGGTAGAGTGAAGCAGGCTAGATAGGGAATCAATAGACAGATCTAGAACCTGGCAGAAAAACTGTCACCATTAACATGTGTCCTCCAGTACCCCCCAAGATGGCTGCTGGAAAACCCTCACAAGAATCTCCCATTCGGAACAAGATTTCCTCCAGAAGCCAGGAGAAGTCCTGGATATTCTCCAGGGGCCTTATCATTGGGCCTTCCCCGGGCATTGATGGGTGGGGTAAACAATCAAAACAGCAAACAGCTGGAACTCCTCCCATGCCATTAGCTCAGGGCCGAATAATTAATGGTTCAAAAATCAAGCACAAAAGCATTTTGCTCTCTTTCTTGCCTTTTGACCCCTGTTCTGGCCTTCTTCACCCCCGCGTGGATCTACACGCAAGTAAAACCTGGGCATTTATAATCTATAATGGGCAATTGTAGTCTGTAAATCAGCCCTTTTTATCACTCTTCAGTCCCTTCCTCTCTCTGGGACCCATGATCCGTTATTTTCTCCCATTTCCCTTCCCTCACTACCTTAATAAATTACTGGCCTAATCAACATGGCGTGTTCTTGAAATTCATTTCTTGCAGTTTAGCAAAGGACCTAGACAAAATCCAGCTACAGGAAGATAACTTCACTTTTGGTTTAAAAAAGTAAAAAAGCATTAGCATGCATTGAATAAACTGGACAATTAGATACTCAAATATCAACAGTATTTAGTTCTGTTCAGTGATTAAATATTCTTTATTTTGCTTTTGTGTATTTTTTGAAACATAATTATTTCTGAAACAAATAATATAGAACATAAAAGAGTGAGCATTCTTGTCATGTTCCTTACTTTAAAGGAATGCTTCTAGATTTCACATTTAAGTAAAATTATTATGCAAGTTTTTTGGTAGATACCACTTATTACATGGTGGTGCTCCTTTTATTCCCATTTCCTAAGATTTTATATCACAAAAATTTACTCAATTTTATCACATTCTTTTGGCAATATTAATAGAAAACCACTGAATGTAAATTAGATCCATTAGTAACTTGAGAGTATATATTAGTACATAGTCATTTTTTAGGCATTTTGTCAATTAATTTCTAAGGAGCACTAGCCTCCTTCTAGATGTGATAGGTAGTTTCCATGTTCAAATAGGTTTGGAAGATGCTTTGAACTATATATCTCTTTTTGGAAATTCTCAATAAATATCATTATGTTTTGGCTCCAAGATATCTTACAGTGAAAAAAATTTTGATTATTTAACAAAAAGTTTCCCAAATTCACTTGATCAAAAAATTTCTTTTCCCAGAACAACTTATTGGCATCTCCAGGTCACTACTATACCACAAAACACTGATTGGGAAACCTTGCTTTAGAGTCATTTCAAGAGTTAAGTTTTGTCATACACCTAGAGAGTTATTACTCACGTTACTTTTTCTGCAAAAAACCCAACACTCAGAAACAGAGAAAAAACAGGCTCGTGCCACATCACAGGAGACTGAAGTTACTAAAGAATTTGTTCCCCAGTTTACTTCAGGCACATCTGTCTTTAGGACAATGCCTCAAGTAGGTACCTACAAAAACTTTCTCTGAAACTGTTGCATCTCAGTCATTTGATGACAATAGTAAAAATATTAAGAACAAATTTTCTGTAATCACAGATATAAATCACAACTCAATCTGTTACACTAACTAAATTTAGTCTACAGATTTGATCAAGCTCTCAGACTTTAGTAGTCAAAACACAAATTTGAAGAGCCAAATATCATTCTGTTATGGGCGACAAGGAAGTTTGTTGTTACTTGATTGGTGTTGTCTTGTCATCTGATGAATCTAGAACAAATCATAACCCTGTAGAACTCATCTCTAATCCAAAGTCCTTTCTTTGACATATTTAATAAAATGACTACATAAAAAATAACGATATTCAGCAACAGACACTAATATCTTCAGGGACAACACTTAGTAAAAAGCAAAATGTTAATTTTATGTATTTCTAAAACCGAATCCCTACAAATTCATGGTTTATACTATTAAGGCACATTTTGCAAACCAAAACAACCCAATGATACTGCTATGAACATGTACAACTGAACAAGTAAATAGAGCACTTAATTCTAAATATCTCCAATTATTTCCACTTATTTTTCAGAATTAAAGGTTTGAAAGAATTTTCTGTAAGAGATTAAATCTTTCCAACCATTCACCTTTTCTAACTTTTAAAAGTGATGGGGTCAAAATAAACCTTTTAATGTTTTACTGAATAAGTTACAGGGATATGTCTTACTTTTTGGGAATACAACTATAAATGACTCTATTAAATTTCTACATTCTAAAGAAGCCTCTATGTTCTAAACTTAAAGAGTGGGAGAAAGGAAGATTGAATTTGCATTCCTAAAATCATTGATTATTGGATAGGGAATTGTTCATATGCTGAACTTTTATTTCCTTCTTAAATTAATAGTCCCAGTTAAAAAATTAAACCTTAAAGTTATATCATGTAACTATATTAATATAACAACCTTAAAGTTATAGACAGACTACAGACTTTCAGCTATAATATAGAACTACAATATACTACATCATTTATACTGTTAATCTTTAAAAGTTATATCCTGCACTAAGGTTCCATTAATACTTCAAATTTTTTTT
>PVKH010010993.1:0-17779 GCA_004027955.1 Chaetophractus vellerosus | reverse complement strand
TTCTTCACAGAGTCAGAATGATCAAATACATTTTAAAGAGAGTATGCTCCAACAATTTTATATTTGAAACTTGGGAGAATGTACAGTTGCTACTGAATGGCCGACATGTCTTTGTGTAGCTCCAGAAAATCAAGTTGAGCTTTGAAAAATTGTGAATATTAGTTTTGTCAAAGTGATTGACAGGAGGAAGGAAGGCAGGAAAGAAGGAAGGGTGTGAGGGAAAGAAGGAGGAAAAAAAGAATACTCCTGTCTGCCAAATGTATTAAATACTGTTTTAGTAGAAAAAAGTAAATTTACTGTACTTCCCTTTAAATTGTGAGGTAATGTGGATGTAGTAAAATGAGCCAACAGTTTTTCTATATAAATAAGGTTTGCAGTAAATTATTTCGCTACCTCTAATGCCTTTTCCCTAGATTTTAGTAGGGAGTTGATTTCTATTAACCTCTTTTCGTACTGTGGTATTAAATGCTGCATTATAAATTAATGTTGGCAAGAATTTGCAATTAGCCAGAGTATTGTGTACATTTTTAACGATAAGCTTAAGCTAAATATCTATGTAATGGATAAGTATATAGTTTTACTTGTTTGGAAGCATTTTTAAAATCTGTTTTTAAATGTACATAAAATTACTCTTATATTTGTGGTAACATTTTCATCTGTGTCTTTCGGGTAATTTAATTTTTATTATGAATTTCTGAGCTAGCTATCTCCTGAAAGTTACTTAGAGGAGAAAGTTCTGTTTCCATAAATACCTTCACTGTGACACCTTTCTATCCTCATACTTTCAATATTGTCTATTCTCTGTTCTATTAGAATGTAACTTAAATGATTGAATTTGTACTAGCCAGGGTTCTCTAGGGAAACAGAACTGATGGAAGAACAGTATGAAATTTTTAATAAGAATTTTCTCACGAGACTGTGTGGATAACCAAGTCCAAATTCCATAGGGCAGACTGAAGCTGGGAATTCCTGTGAAAGTTTTTGATGAATTCCCCAGGAGAAACTGAATGGATGAAGTAGAGATGGAAATTCTCTCTTCTGACTGCTGAAATCATCATTTCTTTTAAGGCCTTCAACTGATTGGATGAGACTTCTCTTATTGTTGAAGTCCTTCTCTTCAGGTGATTCAGGTAATCAGCCATAGATGCAGTCAACAGAAAAGCTTTCAGTTTAGATCAATACTAAATATAACCTTAGAAATGAACTCTCAAAAAAAATCACAATGTACCCTGAAGAGACCTGTTAGGTGTGATTATGTTTAGAGGAAAGAATTTAGTATTAGGCCTGTGTCTCCAGCTACTCTCACTTTAGAAAATTTTCAGTTTTTCCAAAGGTCAGATAATATCACTGATAACTTCCCACATAATTCTCATTGATAATTTCAATTGAACCAGAGATCAAATATTTATTCTGGAATTGCTATTAGTAATCAGGAAGTAGTTCAACAAAAGTTTGTTATTAAAACATTTCCATTAGTCAGCCGAACATCAGTCAAGGACAGCATTACATCATCAAAGCAAAACTGTTTGATTCCACTTTAGATTTAAGAGATGTGATAGCATCTGTTTAAGTTTACACAGAACAACCTGAAAAGAAATGTTCCTGTGGAGTATGTGGTTATATGTTTTTAATATGGAGTCGTTTACAGATATTCTTTTTCTTATTGGCAATCTAACTAAAATGTCCTCTATTAGAAAGCAAACAACAACAAAATCTCTCTTTGATCATTTGATCACACTGACCAATTATACCAGATAAATAACTTACTTTAAATTTGGGCTGTTTGCCATGGAATTGTTACAATGAAAACACAGCTTGCCTGTGTCTTAGAGAGAAGCTAAGTGAAGAAGCTCAAACCATTAACCACATAGATTACTTATTTATTTATTTATTTATTTATTTATTTATTTATTTATTTATTTAGCTTTGTAAAAGTTGAGTTTAATTTTCATTGATTTAAAGTCCAAAAGACTTTGACTTGGAAGCTCTCATATTTAGGGAAGAAATGTTACTGCTTAGCAAATGGTGAAATGAGAAGTTATCAGTGAACCCACAGTTGGTCAATAGAGATGTGAGCAGTTTCTTAACCTACACGAATTGACTCTACCATTTTTTTTACTACCCTATTATTAACACCTTGCATTAGTGTGATATATCTGTTACAATAAAGGAAAGAATGTTTTTATAATTGTATTATTAATTCAAATACATTGTTTACAATAAAGTTCACTGTATTGTACTGTCATGTTTTTCTTTTACTATTTATTCTGGTATAATATACACAACCTAAAATTTCCCCTTTTAACATAATTCACATATATAATTCAGTGATGTTAATTACATTCACAATGTTGTGCTACCATCACTAGAATCCATTACCAAAATTTTACAATCACCCAAATAGAAATTCTTTACAATTTAAGCAGCAGCTCCCCATTCCGTACCCTCAGCCAGCCCCTGGTAAACTATATGTTAGATTCCGACTCTATGGGTTTGCTTATTCTAATTATTTCATGCTAGTGAGATCATACAATACTTGTCCTTTTGTGTCTGGCTAATTTCAGTCAACATGATATCTCCAGGGTTCATCCATGTTGTTTCATGAATCAGAATCTCATCCCTTTTAAATGCTGAATAATAGTCCATTTTATGATATGCTACATTTTGTTTATCCATTCATGGACACTTGGGTTTCTTCCATCTTTTAGCAATTGTGAATAATGCTGCTATAACCATTGATGTAGAAACACCTGTTCTAGTCCCTGCTTTCAATACTTTTGGGTATACACCTAGTTGTGGGATGGCTGAGTCATATGGTAGTTCTATACTTATCTTTCTGATGAACTGCCAAATTATCTTCCACAGCAGCTGCACCATTTTACATTGCCGCCAGTGATGATTAAGAATTCCTATTTCTCTGCATTGTGTCCAGCACCTGTTATTTTCTGATTTTGTTTTTTTGTTTTTGTTTTTCCAGTAGCAGCCATTCTAAAGTGTATTAAATGGTATCTCATTATAGTTTTGATTTGCATTTTCCCTGATGGTTAATGATGTTGAACATCTTTTCATGTCCTTTTTAGTCATCTGTATTCCTCTTTGGAGAAATTTCTATTCAAGTCTTTTGCCTTTTTTTTTTTTTTTTTTTTTTTTTTTGTGGTACCTGGGCCAGGAATTGAACCCGGGACCTTGTATATAGGAAGCCGGGGCTCAGCCACTGAGCCACATCAGCTCGCCTGAGTTAGGTTTTTCGTTTGTTTGCTTGTTTTGTTTTGTTTTTTAGAGGCACCGAGGACTGAATCTGGGACCTCCCATGTTGGAAGCAGGTACTCAACTGCTTGAGCCACATCTGTTCCCTCTTTTGCCCATTTTAAAATTGGGTTGTTTGTGGTTTTATGGTTGAGTTGTAGGACTTCTTTACATATTCTGGATATTAAACCTTTATCAAATACTTGGTTTCCAAATAGTTTATCTCTTTGAGTAAGTTGGTTTTTCACTTTCATGATAAATCCTTTGATGCACCAAAGTTTTAAATTTTGATGAGGTTCCATTTACCTATTTTTTGTTGTTGTTGCTTGTACTTTGGATATAAAGTCTGAGAAACTATGGCCTAATACAAGATCCTGAAGACGATTCCCTCCTAGGAGTTTTATAGTCCTACTTCTTATATTTAGGTCTTTGATCTATTTTGAGTTAATTGTTGTATGTGGTATGAGATAAGGGTCCTCCTTCATTCTGTTGCATATGGATATCCAGTTCTTCCAGCACCATTTTTTGAAGAGACTATTTGTTCTCAATTGAGTGGACTTGGCACCCTTGTCAAAAATCAGGGAGTGGATGTGGCTCAAGCAGTTGAGCACCCGCCTCCCACATGGGAAGTCTCAGGTTCAGTTCCCGGTGTCTCCTAAAAAAGATAAACAAACAATGAGCAGACAATGAGGAGACAATTAGACAAAAAAAAAAACAAAAAAAAACGATGAGCAAGACAATGAGCAAAAACAAATGAGCAGGTAGTGGATGTGGCTCAAGCAGTTGAATGCCTGCTTCCCACATGGGAGGTCTCGGGTTTGATTCCTGATGCCTCCTAAAGGAAAAACAGACACTGAGCAGGCAATGAGCAAAGCAAAAAAATAAAAAAAACAAAAAACAACAAATGCAAACAATGAGCAAACAGACGAGGGAGCCATCTCGGGGGTGGGGGCAATAAATTGGCCATAGGAGAGTGGGTGTAGCTCAGTGATTGAGTACCTGCTTCCCTTGTACAAGGTCTGGGTTCAATCCCCAGTACCTCTTAAAAAACAAACAAACAAACAAACAAACAAACAGGTTTCAGGATTTTTTAAAAAAATAAGTGGCCATAGATGTGAGGTCGATTTCTGAATTGTCAATTTGATTCCATTGCTCTGTATATCTATCCTTGTATCAGCCCCATGCTGATTTGATGATTGTTGCTTTGTAATAAGTTTTAAAGTCAGGAAGTGTGACTCTTCCAATTTTGCTCTTGTTTTTCAGAATGATTTTGGTTTATCAGGGCCCCTTACCCTTGCAAATAAATTTGATGATTGGCTTTTCCATTTCTGTAAGTAGGCTGTTGGAATTTTGATTGGGCTTCCAATGAATTTGTAAATTATTTTGAGTAGAATTGACCTCTTAACAATATTTAGTTTTCCAATATGTGAGCATGGAATCACCTTTGAATTATTTAGAACTTCTTTGATTTCTTTTAGCAAAGATTTGTAGTTTTCTGTGTGTAAATCCTTTACACTATTGGTTAAATTTATCCCAGATATTTGATTATTTAGTCACTATTATAAATGGAATATTTTTTCTTAATTTCCTCCTGCAATTCAAAGTTATTAGTATATAGAGATACTGCTGATTTTTGCATGTTGATCTTGTTACCCCCATTTTGCTAAATTCATTTCTTAGCTCTAGTAGTTTTGTTGTAGAATTTTCAGGACTTCCTATATGTAGGAATAGGTCATCTGCAAATAGGGAAAGTTTTACTTTTTCCTTTCTGATTTAGATGGCTTTTCATTTCTTTTTCTTGCCTAATTGTTCTGGCTAGAACTTCCACTATAAATGTGGAATAACAGTGATGATTGTGGACATCCTTGTTTTCTCCCTGATCGTAGAGGGAAAGCTTTCAGTCTTTCACCATTGAGTATGATGTTAGCAGTGAGTTTTCAAATATCCCTAATCATGTTGAGGAAGTTTCCTACTAATGCTAGTACTTTTTTATCAAGAAAGGATGCTGGATTTTGTCAAATGCCTTTTCTGGATCAAATGAGATAATTATATGATTTTTTTCCCTTTCATTTTGTTAATATGGTATATTATATTAATTGATTTTCTTATGTTTATCCACCCTTGCATACCTGAGATAAATCCCAATTGATCATAGGGTATAATTTTTTTTCTTTTATTAGAGAAGTTGTAGGTTTACAGAACAATCATGCATAAAATACAGGATTCCCATATACCCTACCACCACCAACACCCTGCATTGGTGTGAAACATTTGTTACAATTGATGATAGCACATTTTTATAATTCTTCTATTAATTAAAGTCTATTGTTTAACTTGGGGTTCACTGTTGTGTAGTATATTTCCGTAGCTTTTTTTTTAAGATGTATTATTTATTTATTTATATATCCCCCCCTTGCTGCTTGTGTCCGCTGTGTTCATTTGCTTTGCGCTTTTCTGTGTCTGCTTGTTTCCCCCTGCCGGGTCATCCTGCTGAGTCAGCTCACCACGCAGTGGCTTGGCTTCACCAGGAGGCCCCGGGAACCGAATCCGGGGCCTCCCATGTGGTAAACAGGAGCCCAACCAATTGAGCCACAGCCAGTTCCCTTTCCATGGCTTTTATTAAAATTTTATTCTGTTACATATATACAACTTAACATTTCCCCTTTTAATCATTTCAGATACATATTTCCGTGCTGTTAACTGAGTTCACAATATTGTGCTACCATCACCCATTACCAAACCATTTCCATCATTCCAAATAGGAACCCTGTGCATTTTAAACCTTAACTACTAATTCCCTAGCTCCACCCTGTCCCCTGGTAACCTATATTCTAGGTTTTGAATCTATGGATTTGCTTATTCTAATGGTTTCACAATAGTGAGATCATACAGTATTTGTCCTACTGTAGCTTATTTTACTCCAAGGTTCATCCACATTGTTTCATGCATCAGGACTTCATTAATTTTTAAGGCTGAATAATAGTCCATTGTGTGTGTGTATATATATATATATATATATATATATATACACCATATTTTGTTGACCCATTCATTGGTTGATGGACACTTAGACTGCTTCCATCTTTTGGCAATTTTGAAAAATGCTGCTATAAACGCTAGTTTGCAAATATCTTTTGGTCTCTGCTTTCAACACGTTTGAATATATACCTAGTAACGGGATAATGAGGTCATATGGTAGTTCTATACTTAGCTTTCTGAGGAACTGCCAAACTGTCTTCCACAGTAAGTGCACCTGCACCATTTTACATGGCCACAGCAATTAATGAGTGTTCCTATTTCCCTGCACCCTCTTTGTTATTTTAGCAGCCACTCTGATGGTTATTTTATTGTGGTTTTCATTTGCATTCCAGTAATGTCTAATGATATGCATATGTTTTTTGTCCATTTGTATATCTTCTTTCGAGAGATGTCTTTACAAATCCATGACACAGTTTTAATTGTGTTGTTTGTCTTTTTATCATTAAGTTGAAGGATTCTATTATATATTCTGGATATTAATCCTTTATGGGATATGTGGTTTCCAAATATTTTTGCCATTGTGTAGGTTGCTTTTTAACTTTCATGATAAAGTCCTTTGAGGGTTAAAGGTTTTTTTATTTTGATGAGGTATCATTTATCTATTTTTTTTCCTTTTGCTACTTGTGCTTTGGGTGTAAAGATCTAAGAAACCATTGCCTAACACAAGGTCCTGAAGATGCATCCCTACTTTTTCTTCTAGGAGTTTGATAGTTCTAGCTCTTATATTTAGGTCTTTGATCACTTTGAGTTAACTTTCATATTTGGTGTGAGGTAGGGGTCCTCTTTCTTTTGTTTTGCAAATGGAGATCCAGTGTTCCCAGCACAATTTGTTGAAGAGACTATTCATTGCCAAATGAGTAGTCTTTGCTACCTGTCAAAAATCAGTTGGCCATAAATGTGAGGGTTGATTTCTGAGCTCTCCTTCTATTCCATTGGTCTATATGTCTGTCCTGTGCCAGTACCATGCTGATTTGATGACTGTGGCTTTAAGTTTTAAGATAGGGAGGTATGAGTCTTTTCAACTTCATTCTTCTTCATGAAGATGGCTTTAGCTATTCAAGGCCCCTGACCCTTCCACATAATTTTTTTTAGGAGGTGCCAGAGAGTGAACCCAGGATCTTGTACATGGGAAGCAGGTGCTGAGGTACAACTGCTCCCCGTCTTCCATATAAATTTGATGATGGCTTTTCCATTTCTGCGAAGAAGGTTGTTGGAATTTTTATTGGGATTGCATTGAATGTACAAATTGCTTTGGGTAGGATTGAAATCTTAACAATATTTAGTCTTCCAATCCCATAAACACAGAATGTGTTTAGGTCTTTTTAATTTCTTTAGCAATGTTCTGTAGTAATCTGTGTACAAGTCTTTTACATCCTTTGTTAGATATATTACTAGATATATGATTCTTTTAGTTGGTATTGTGAATGGGATTTTTTTCCTTGGTTTTGTCTTCCTGTTGTTCACTGCTTGTGTATAGAAACACTACTGATTTTGGGGTATTGATCTTATACCCTGCTACTTTGCTGAATTCATTAATTAGCTCAGGTAGCTTTGTTGTGGATTTTTTCAAGATTTTCTGCAAAGAGGGAAAGTTTTACTTTTTCCTTTCCAAATTGAATGCCTTTTATTTCATTTTCTTTCCTAATTGCTCTGGCAAGTACTTCCCTTACAATGTTGAATAACAGTGGAGACAGTGGGCATCCTTGTCTTGTTTCTGATCTTAGAGGGGAAAACTTTCTGTCCTTCACCATTAAGTAGGATGTTGCTGTGGGTTTTTATATAGGCCCTTTGTCATGTTGAGAACATTTCCTTCTATTCCTAGTGTTCTAAGTATTTTTATAAAGAAATGGTTCTAGATTTTGTCAAATGCTTTTTCTGCATCAATTGAGATGATATTATGGGGTTTTTTGTTCTTCATTCAGTTAATGTGCTGTATTACATTAATTGATTTTCTTACGTTGAAGCAACCTTATATACCAGAGATAAATCCCACCTGATCTTGAGGTATAATTATTTTATTATGCTGTTGCATTCAGTTTGCTACTATTTTGTTGAGGATTTTTGCATCTATATTCATAATAGATATTGGTCTGCCAGCTAAAAAATGGGCAAAAGACTTAGATAGACATTTGTCCAAAAAGAAATACAAATGGCAAAAAACACATGAAGAAAAGCTCAACATCACTAATGATTAGGGAAATGCAAATCAAAACTACAATGAGATATCATTTCTCAACTATCAGAATGGCCACTATTAAAAAGACAGAGAACTACAAGTGTTGGAGAGGATGTGGAGTGATAGGAACACATATTCACTGTTGGTTGGAATGCAGAATGGTACACCCACTGCACTGTAGAGGACCATTTGGCAATTCCTAAAGAAGTTGCCACATGACCTGGCAATACCATTACTGGATATATACCCAGAAGAACTGAGAGCAGTGACACGAACAGACACCTGCACACCAATTGTCATAGCAACATTATTCACGATTGCCAAAAGTTGGAAACAACCCAGGTGTCTATCAACAGATGAATGGATAAACAAACTGGTCTATTCACACAATGGAATATTATGCAGCTGTAAGAAGAAATGAAGTTGTAAAGGATATAACAACATGGATGAACCTGGAGGACATTATGTTGAGTGAAGCAAGCCAGACACAAAAGGACAAATACTGTATGATTGCGTTACTATGAACCAAATATATTGTGTAACATATTGTTTGATTCAAAAGAAAATTTGTGTGTATTCAGTACATTTAATTGAGAAATGTATGTATTTATTCATCTGTGATTACTTTTTAGTTTTTAATTGTTTATATTTTCAATTATAAAATGTACAAAATAAAGTTTTAAAAAAAGAGATATTGGTCTGTAATTTTCTTTTCTTGTGGTATATTTATCTGGCTTTGGCATAAGGGTGATGGTGGCTTCATAGAATGGGTTAGGGAGTGTCCTTCCTCTTCAATTTTTTGGAAGATTGTGAGCAGAGTTAGAGTTAAGTCTTGGAATATTTGGTAGAATTTGTCTGAGAAATCAGCTGGTCCTATGATTTTCTTTGTTGGGAGATTTTTGGTGAGTGATTCAATTTCTTTACTTGTAATTGCTCCATTGAGATCTTTCTCAAGTCAGTGCAGGTTGGTCATGTATTTCAAGGAATTTGTCCATTTTATCTAGGTTGTCTAATTTTTTGACATACAGTTGTTCATAGTATCTATTTATAAATATGGGATTTTTTTTCTTGATTTCTTCTAGTTTTCTATTTCATTTATCTTCACTCTAATTTTTGTTATTTCCTTCCTTCTGCTTGTTTTGGGTTCAGTTTGCTCTTCTTTTTCGAGTTCTTCCAGTTTTGAGGTTAGGTCTCTTATTTGAATTCTTTCTTCTTTTTTAATGTAAGCATTTAGTGCTATAAATCTTCCTCTTAACCCCGCCTTCACTGCATCCCATAAGTTTTGGTATGTTGTATTTTCATTTTCATTTGCCTTAAGATATTTCATGGGAAACAGATGTAGTTCAAGCGATTGGGCTCCCATCTACCATATAGGAGGTTAAGGGTTCGATTCCTGGGGCCTCCTGGTGAAAGGCGAGCTGGTCTGCACGGTGAGCTGGCCCACATGGAGTGCTGGCCCGCACGGAGTGCTGGCTCACGTGGAGAGCTGGCACAGCAAGATGATGCAACCAAAAGAGACACAGAGGAGAGACAATAAGAGACACAGCAGACCAGGAAGCTGAGGCGGTGCAAGAGATTGAGCACCTCTCTCTCACTCCGGGAGGTCCCAGGATCAGTTTCTGGTGCCACCTAAAGAGAAGACAAGCATGGGGGCCGGCTGTAGCTCAATTGGTAGGGCACCGGTTTACCACATGGGAGGCCCCGGGTTCGGTTCCTGGGGCCTCCTTGAGGGGGCAGACTGCCTTGAGAAGGCAAGCCGCCGTGGGCAGGGCAAGCCCCCACGAGCAGGGCAGGCCGCCCGCGAGCAGGCAAGGCCGCTGCACGGTGAGCTGACTCGGCGGGTCGCCGCAACGGGGGGAGACAAGCAGACACAGAAGAACGCAAAAAAAAATGAACACAGCAAGAACAAGCAGAAAGGGGGGGATATATAATAAAAAAAAGAGAGAAAGAGAAGACAAGCAGATACAGAAAAACACACAAAGAGCAGACAGCGAGCACAAAACAACAAGGCGGGGCGGGGAGGGAGAAATAAATAAATAAGTCTTTTTAAAAAAAGATATTTCCTAATTTTGCTTCTGATTTTCTCTTTAATGCATTGGTTGTTTAAGAGTGTGTTGTTTAATTTCCACATATTTGTGAATTTTCCCTTTCTCCCTCCATTATTGATTTCTTGCTTCATTCTGTTGTATTCAGAGAATAGACATTGCATGATTTCAATAATTTTTAACTTATTGAGACTTGTTTGGTTTACCAACATATGATCTATACTGGAGAATGATCCATGTGCATGCAAGAAGAATGTGTACTCTGTTTTCATCATGTGGAGCATTCTACGTGTCTATACATGTCTATTAGGTCTAGGTGGTTTCGTGTATCATTCAAGTCCTGTACTTCCTTATTGATCTTCTGACTAGATATTCTGACTAGAGTGGTGTGTTAAAGTCTTCTATTATTCATGAAGACCGCTAATTTCTCCCTTCAAATTTACCAGTATTTGCTTCACATATTTTGGGGTTCTCCTGTTAGATGCATATATATTTATAATTGTTACATCTTCCTGTTGAATTGTCTCCTTTATGTGTATGTAATGACCATCTTTGTGTCTCATAAGTGTTTTGACTTGAAGTCTATTTTATCTGATATTAATACAGCCACCCCAATTCTCTTTTAGTTACTACTTGTATGATATATATATTTAATCTTTTCACCACAAACCTACT
This sequence comes from Chaetophractus vellerosus, assembly GCA_004027955.1. Taxonomy (NCBI): domain Eukaryota; kingdom Metazoa; phylum Chordata; class Mammalia; order Cingulata; family Chlamyphoridae; genus Chaetophractus; species Chaetophractus vellerosus. The sequence goes on along the minus strand of PVKH010010993.1, from coordinate 6,598 downwards.
TGTATCTTTGACTTTAAGGTGAGTTGCTTGCAGGAAGCATATAGTTGAGTCATTCCTCTTTATTCATTCTGCCAATCTCTCCTTTTTGACTGGAGTGTTCAATCCATGGACATTTAAAATCACTGCTGATAATACAGGTCTTTTTTCTGCCATTTTGCCATTTAGCCTTTGTAAGTCTTTTGCCCCTCACTTCTGTTAAATCCTACTTTTATATTTATTTGTTTCCTTGTGTTGTACCATATTGAGTGTAGTCTCAGTTCTATCTGGCTATATTTTTCATCTGTTTTCCTTGTGGTTACCATAGGGTTAAAATGTAGCATCCTAAATATATAACTATTATATTTGATTTGATAGCAACTTAAGTTCAATTGCATGTGCATATACTTTGCCTGTATCCCTCTTCCCCCCACCATATTTTGTGCTTGTTACCACTTATTTCTTAGTATATTGTATGTCCAAAAACCTAGATTTATCATTACTTTTTATGCATTTGTATTTTAGCTCCTTTAGGAAGTAAGAAGTGGAGTTACAAAGCAAATAATACAATACAATAATACTGTCATTTATATTTACCCAAATGGTTGCCTTTACCTCAGGTCATTATTTCTTTAGGCTTCTTTGAACCACTGTCTAGTGTCTTTTCCTTTCAGTCTGAAGAATTCCATTTAGCATTACTTGTAGGGCAGTTCTAGTGGTGATGACCTCCCTCTGGTTTCATTTATCTGAGAATGTCTTAATCTCGCCTTCATTTTTGAAAGAGAGTCTCACTGGATATAAAATTCTTGACTGGCAGTTGTTTTCCTTCAGCACTTTTAAGTATTGCATCCCACTGCCTTCTTTCTTGGATAGTTTCTGATGAGTAATGGGCACTCACTCTAATTCAGAGTCCCTTGTATGTGACACATTCCTGTTAAGAATTAAAAGGTGATTATGATTGCTGAATCATTATATAGAAACCTTTTTACTTTCTAATATATTGTAGAGTAGCCAAAGTAAATACCTGAAACTGGCTGAACTATAACACAGATGCCTTGATCTTTGATAATGATTGTAAAACTATATTACCTTTATCTTGTAATTGCAAAAGCCCTGTGACTGGCCCCACTTGTACCCTCCCCCCATCCTGTTTTATAGCTTTGAAGTCTTATGATCACAAGACAACTCCCTAATGTTTATTAATGAAGGAACTTGAGATGGCCCAGAACTAACCCGTTCTAATTCCTAACTATCTTGTTATACAAAGCTAAATCTAACCAAACTTGGCCTGCCTTGCATATGCAGCGGCTTCTGTGACTAGGCATGTAATCATTCTCTGTATGTTCAATCATCAGATCACCTCTAACTTCATTATCTCAAGCCACTATACTCATAAGTATAAACCTGCCTGTATTTTGATACTATAAAACCATCAAAATTACTGCAGTTTGGGGAGAAAGATTTTAGTCTAATAGGCTCTCTGATTTCCTTGCTTTGCCACTTAGCAATAAACTGTTTTTCTCTTTAAAACCTTAGTGTCTCAGGAATTGGTCATTGGAGAGCATCCTGCAAAGAAACCCCTTCCCCCTGCGTTTGCTCAATAGCACTTTCAGAACTCTCTCCTTGTCCTTTGCCTTTGATAGTGTAAATCAATATATGATGGGTGTATTTTTCTTCATATTTTCTTCATGCTTATCCTGTTTGGTATTCTCTTGGCTTCTTGGATGTGCATATTCACATCTTTTGCTAAGTTTGGGAAGTTTTCTATCATTATTTCTTTGACGTTTCCTTCTGCCCCTTTCTCTCTTCTCCTTCTGGGGCTCCCATGAAGTATATGTTGGTGTGCTTAATGGTGTCCCATAGCTGTCCTAGGATATTTTTGCTTTTTATATTTCTTTTTTCTTCTGCTCCCAGCCTGACTTATTACAAGTACCTTGTCTTCAACTTCACAGATTCTTTCTTCTGCCAGCACCAATCTGTTCTTTTTTTTCCCTCCACCAAAGCATATTCTTTTGTGTATATACAACATATTAGCGCTCAGTTTTAATTTAGTTGTACCAAAGGCAAAATTTTATATTAAAAAAATTAAATTACAGATGCACAAAAACAAAAGTTTAATATACCAAAGACACTGTTGTTTGATTCACATAATGTCAATATTTGGGGCAATTTTTAAGGTTTTCCATAAAAATGGCATAACAGAAAAATGAAACTACCTTTATACCATATTTTCACAAATTGTTCTGGAGACAGCAAACTCATGTTTAGTTGTTTTTTCCTTTGCTTTAAAATAAACTATCAGAAATTCTAACCATTCTAAAATGTATTGTTTTTTGACCAAACACAAACATTCATACTTGCAAAAACGTTTTGCAATGGTACCATGGCCTCTACAAAAAGCATAAAATAGCTAAGGAGAGACTAGGGTTTGTTTTCAAAGTGATAATCCCTTATCAGTAGAAGTACTAGCAAAATACCAGATATTTAGGATCAGATTTAATTCTTTGGTATAAGCATGATACTGTTATTGATAGCTTTCCATGACTAGCTTCTTAATAAACCAATAAAAAACCCAAAAAGTGTGAGTGACAATGAAGTTTAGTGTACAACGAAAGGCAGGCAAGAGTGATAAAGGTTTAAAAAAAAAATAGGAAACGTCAACACTAATATTATACTCTAGAGAAATTAACACCTATTTAGAGGTTTTAACATTATAGGAAACCAAAGATCAAGCTTCATAATAACCAAAATTATAACTTGTAGCTGGAATGTCTTGCTGCATTTTGGCATTATACTGAAACTTACAGTGTACAACTATCAGAGGACTCTTATATCTTGGCATAACAGGCTAATTCCTCCCATTTCCACCCCCCCAGGGGGGCACATGTGATGATCAAGTTCTTTTCTTCCTACAAATGCCCGTATTTTATAGCATAAAATAAATCTGAGTGAGACACCTAAAGCAAGGTTATAATGTAACTCTCTTATCACTTTTGCTTTTTTTTCCCCTTTGTGACATAGACAAGTAGATTTTTGTTTTTGGAGTCATACACTGCTGAATTTAGCAAGCTTAAAAGCATGTGAATTTTAACTTTTGAATAAGAAGAAAGTTTAGGACTTTATGGCTATTACTTTTACTACCAAAATATCTAAGGGATTCAAGCCATTTTGATCATTATAATTCCTTTAAAATCATTTGAAAAATTCTTTGTGGACTACACTCCAGAGTACAATATATCTAAACAGAATACCTATACCCGGGGTTTTGAAGTTTTTCACCTCAGTTACCTGTTCTTCAACCTGCCACTTTCTCTTAGGCTTTCTTCATTTACTAAGCACAAACTGTCAGATTTTTTACATTGGCTCTTCTCCTCCAAGGCCCTATCAGATAACTTTGTAAACATGCATTTACAGCCTTCTGACACCAATATCTTAAACTGAGACTAATCACTAGAGCCATATTTTTTTAAACAAAGTTTGTCACTAAAGATTTACCAATCTTGGGAATTAATTTAACACTATCTGAAAAAAAGTTCAACTGAGTTCCAGATACTCCCTTAAATCTTCAAACCCCAAACTGGAATTCTAATGAAATTAAAAAAAAAAAAAAAAAAAAAAAAAAAAAAAAAAAAAACATTTCTACTGAAGAAGAGGCAAGTGCACTTATTACATTAAAACCATTGAAGTATAAGAGATAGCAACAAAGGGACCTACTCTTATTTCCAAAGACCAAGATTTACCATGGCAAAGTCTAAAAAATAGGCACAGGAGATGAGATATTAAATACCACTCTCATAAAAATAATCAGTTTCTATCTTTGACTTTCTTCTGCAGCATGAGGAACCAAAGCAGTCAAATAGAGGATTGTTATGCTGAGCCAACCATGAAAACTTTAAGAACAGATAGATATAATATTCCCTGTTATTCTTTCAGGACATTATTTTATACATGTTTTTTTTTTAACTTCAAAAATAAAAATAATAAAGAATTATTTAGCCTTGTGAATATATTTAGCAGTAAAGTTTCTTGAATTTCTATAACAAACTTTTCAAGTAATTCAACTTTTCAAATAGAGTCGTCACTAAAGTCTCTTTGACATGGATCTATCCCACGGTTACAAAGCGGCTTGCTCTTTTGTTGAACGTGAGAGTGGCTCTGTTCCTTCAAGATCCCAAATCGCTCATGCAAAGTCATCCCTGTCTGTTTTTCAACACTATTTATGTCAAATTGTAGGGGGACATCTTTAGGAACCTTCTTTACATCAGATTGCTCCCGCTTTGTCAAGAACCACGGTGCAGCAGTATGAGTTAATCGCGGTTTCTGAGTTATGAGGCACTGCACTGCTCCAGGATCGTCAATGGATCCAGTTAAAATTCCTCCATGTGTGGTCGAAGTCCGCCATTGGCGAGTTCTCTTTGCTACTACATCGTCTAACAGCTGATTTGTGTTCAACTGGGCCTGACCTTCAGGCCTCTTCTGAAAAGAAAAGTTGCCTGACGTATGTCTTTCTGATGGCTTAATTCATTTCCACTTCTGGTGAAATTGGGTGGAATGTTATTTTTTCTGTTTAATTGGTTAGGTCTCTTGAGAGCTGCATCTGGTTTCCTCTGCACTTCATTTTCTCTCGGGGGGTTTGCCTTCCTTTTCAACACAGGAAAATATCGCTCTATATTCTTGTCACTCGGAGGTGGTCGAGTCATAGGACTAATTCCTTTTCGAATTCCAGTTGCTTTCCTAGCTGCAAGGCCAGTGATAACCCCATAAGGACGTCTCTTTCCAGGCATTATTCTTCCTTTACGACCCAGATTATTCTTACCAAAACCAGAATTCTGTTGGATTCCCCATCGTATTCTCATCCTGAATTGCCGGGTACCACTTTGTTGGAGTCTTCTATTTAGTCTTGGAAAATTCTGTTTCTTTCTTTCCTTTGGATTCAGTTTGATTATATCATCGAAAGACATATGGATTTTGTCCAGGTTTTCATTGCTGCGGGTTTTTGTTGGCCGCTCCAGAGCCGCCAGGGCTCCCACCAACCAGGTACCAAACCGGTTGGTCACTGAAGAGGTCACACTGAACAGCCAGTAGGGAAGGTGGAGTCGGAGGCCTGCCACCTCCCACTCAGCACTCAGACCAGCTGCACCTGAGCCTGCAGGCGTCCTGGCAGCGTCCTTGCCCTCCCACCCCACCAATCTGTTCTTGGAACCCTCCTCCGCCTTTTTCATTTCAGTTATTGTGGTCTTCAACTCCAGTAGTTCTGTTTGGTTCCTTTTAAATTTTTCTCTTTACTTAGATTCTCATATTGTTTATTCATTCTTTCCCTGATATCCTAGGGTTCTTTGTACTTTCCTTGGTCTCCTCAAGCATTACTAAGACCATTTTTTTAGAAAGACTACACTTGGTGTGTCCACAGTCTCCTTTTCTTCATTGGTGTGTTCTATATTTTTATCTTCTTCCTTTGGATGGGCTATCATTTCCTGTTTCTTTGCTTGTCTTGTACTATTTTGTTGCACACTGTACATTTTAATATTTTAATATGTTATCAATGGGAAACAGATGTAGCTCAAGTGGTTGAGCACTTGCTTCCCATGTGCGAGGTCCTGGGATTGATGCCCAGTACCTCCTAAAAACAAAACAAAACAAACAAACAAACAAACAAAAACAGAAAAATAAGGGAGGAAGCCAGCTCTTACTGGGGAGCAGATGTGGCTTGGTGGTTGAGTGCCTGCTTCCCATGTGCAAGGTCCTGTGTTCAATCCCTGGTACCTCCTTAAGAAAAAAGTTATCTCTGTGATTTACTCCCTGGAATGTCTTTTCATGATTTTGTAAATAACTGGTGATGAGACAGAGAATTTCTTGAGTTAAGGTCCTCCTCTCTCAAGAAAGTCTGCCCAAGGCAAATGCACTTTGCAGGGGTTTCCCTGTCTTACTGGGCCTCTATCTTGTCCTGGGCTTTTGCTTGTTAGTTGTTTTGGAGCTCCCCTGTTTACCATAGAAGAGAGGGTTGTCCCTCTCTGTTAAATTTTCAGGGGACAAAACTATACTTTCCCAATTTGCTTTTTCCCAGCTAAATCACGGCCAGGGACCCACAAAGGGGGCTCAAACCAATTCCAAAGTGCCTTGTGGAGGGAAACAGGCAGGGTGCTAAAAACTTCTCTCAAAGCTCTGAAGCAGGCTAGATAGGGAATCATAAGATGGATGTGGAACCTGGCAGAAAAACTGCCGCCATTAACACGTGTCCTCCAGTATCCTCAAGATGGCTGCTGGAAGACACTCACAAAATTCTCTCATTTGGAACGAGATTTCCTCCAGAAGCTAGGGGAAGTCCTGGATATTCTCCAGGGGCCTTATCATTGGGCCTTCCCGGGGAATTGATGGGTGGGGTAATCAATCAAAACATCAAACAGCTGGAACTTTTCCCATGCCATTAACAAAGGGGTGGAATAATTAATGGTTTAAAAGGCAAGTGGAAAAGCTAACCGGCCCTGTCCCTGTCCTGTCCCTGCTCTGTTCCTGCCTATTGCATCCTTCTCTCACTGCTTTTTCCCGCCTCCATGATGAGCACGCACGTAAAACCTGGGCATTTATAATCTATAATGAGGAAATTGTAGTCTATAAATTGGCC
>PVKH010010992.1:0-17961 GCA_004027955.1 Chaetophractus vellerosus | reverse complement strand
GGCACCCTTAAGCAATCCAAAACAGCAACTTTCACAGTCTTATCTCAGTGTATGATTTACCTTAAAGAGCATGTAAGATTTTATATAAAAAGTATTAATGTATATTTTAAAAGATAGGAAATTCAGCTAAAAAACACAAAGGTTTAAATGTATTCAGTTGTGCAAAGAATATTGGAAATAAATTAAAGTATTTAATTCTGTACCTATGTAGTAGATAAAATCATAATTATTCAATTGCTCGAATATAAAATTTTAATGCAATTCAGCTTCCTTTTTGTCATATTACGCTCTCATAAAATTCTTTAAACACAATATACCCATTTTCTTCTACATCATCCCTTCAATTAGCCCTCTCTCCAAGTAATTGTCTCTCAGTGTTCATCAGACCACTCATGTTAGGCACTTTCTATGGACCATGACTCCAGTTGTCTGCTTAGCTTAATTCTATTTATTTAGTCATCTCATGTTCAAAGTCTTTCAAAATATTTAACCTATTTCTCTCTCCCCTTAACTCACATTACTTATTTCTGAAGCACAAATCTATGCCATTGCCTTGTATTTTTATTTAAATGTTCTTGAAGTTATTTTATACCCAACTACATGGTAAATCTCTTAAGAACAAATTTTCAACTCCCTTTCTATATGCAACAGTGTATCACATTTTGCTATGGAAAATATATATTCAATAAATATCTATTGACTGGATTTCCTATAACTCCCAAGGCTTTAAGATTTTCTATTCTCTGCCTCACAGTTGAGTACTCTGTTACCTTTGGGTAAATATTCAACTCCACTGGAGAAAGTTATTCATTAAAGAAATGTGCATAGTCACCTACTTTATAAAAGAAAGGAGTTTTCTGAATAATAATCTTTTATCTGTTTTTCAATAAGTTCCTATTTTTTTTTCTTTTCTTTTCTTTTTTTTTTTTTGAGGTACCGAGGGCCCAGGGATTGAACCTGGGAATTCGTATGTGGGAAGCTGGCACTCAACCACTGAGCCACATTGGCTTCCCTGAGTTGTTTTTTTCATTTGTTTTGCTTGTTTGCTTTTTCAGGAGGCACAGGGAACTGAATCTGAGTCCTCCCATGTGGGAGGTGGGCACTCAACTGCTTGAACCACTTCTGCTCCTAATATGTGTTACGCGAGTAACCATTCAGAATAAAACTCGGCTCCCAGTTGAATTTTTGAACCGTTTATTCAAGCGGCCGGGCTTGTCACCTTTCCATAGGTGAGAGCACTGAAGCAAGGCTTTAGCTATTTTTTATACTCTTTGTAAGAACTGAAACCAATTTTTAGACAAAGGGCTATGCAGAGGGGTTTCTCTTTGTGATTGTTTTTCACTCACGTTGTCCGGGGCAACTAGCAAGCCAAGCTCCAAATGTACAGAAGCAGATATTTGCGGTTAGCTGCAGGTAGGAACAGTTTCTAACTATTCTATTTTACTCTTGTTAGTCAAGCATAACTTTAGAGCACTGGGAGGCAGTTCACAGAATTGTACTGAGAAGACAGGGGGGAGATTGGGATGGCTCCCAGAATTGTACTGGGAAGGGGTGACCATAACTTTTCTCCATAACAATGTACCTTTTAATTTCATACTTTGTTAAGCATGTTAAAAGTCACATCTAAAGGGATTGCTCATCTAAATCAAAATAAAATACTGTTAGTCATATCTCTGGCTAAATATGAACCCTAACCAATTCACAGAATAGAGTTATGAGAAATGACATAATCCATTTACTAATTTAAGCTCCCTGTGATTAAGCCTGGGCCTGTGTGAACTGTACATTTTATTGCAAATGCACATCCAGAAATATTTATTATTGCATCCTTCTGAAAAAGGTAAGGGAAGAGTTATGAAGACCCAAATAACTCCCTCTTCACTAAGCACTGTAAGTGAGAAGTAGATGTTCAAGTTCAATTTTTCAGCAAGTCATTTCAATGTGAAGCCTGCTTACATGCTCTTCTTAGATCCCAAATTTCACATCCTCTGTATTCTTCAAATTTTGCAAGCTTACATGTATATTGAAAAAACATTTAAAATTCTTTAAAATGTTTAATTTTACCCAGAATTTAAATTATTTTTAACAAAATATTATTTCAAGCAATTGGTATTGCTCAAAATGAAGTCCAAAATTCTTATTTGTAATGTGTTTTAATTTTATGCTATTTACATATTGTTGCAGATGACTTTAAATAGTATAGATGTACAAGGAATAAGGTTAAATTTCACCAATATCATAAAGATCCTTGAAACTTACTCTGGCCTCAGTACCCTCTAGCTTCTAAATGAGGAAAAATAATTAAGCAAAATCACAATGAGGAACTGATTTGCACTAATTCTTGAAGAGTGACAATATCTAAGGATATGACATGACTAATTCAGTTCCCAGAATTTGCCATTTTCACATGATTTTTATTCAGACTACAGAGCATCTATGTTCAATAGCTAATTGAATATGCATGCTTTCATTTTAATTGAACTATATATGCGATAGTCAATTAAGGTTAATAAATCTTTGGCTGCTTCGTTCATCTCATTATCTAGCTATCATCATTTAAAAATCCTAAGATAATAGAACTTTGGGTAGGAAAATATGAATGTGGGTTTAAAAAAGGTGCTTCAAACTTGCAGCTGGATTTTGCCTTAAGATGTTTCCATTAGCTTGTACAACTAAGAAAAAACAGAAATGTTAGTGAACATTTTTTGTTATTTGAAGATTTTACATAGAATTCCATATTTCTGGCTTATTTTCAAAACTGCGTATCTGAAAACAAGTTAGCAATGCTTGCCTGGCAATAGTCAGATGGAACTGGATAGCCACTGTCCTGCTATATTCCACCACAGTCTGCTTCACGTTCCTATTGTATTATTCCCAAACACATTCTACTTACCTACTCCACCATGTAGGCATTTATATTTGCCACACTTTACCTTAAGAGAGAGAGATGGAAAAGATTCAGAATTGAATGTGTTTTTCAGATTTGGATCAAGCTCCTAGGGGAGCTGAGAATGTCCTAAGACACATCAAAAGTAGTAAAGAATACTAAAGACAAAAATGTCCATATTCCTTATCACAGTATAAAAACTCACCTTCAAGAACATAAACAACTAGAAAGAAGTAAAATATGTTTTTTTCAAGAACTTTTTGATATTAATTATATGGTCCTTAAGTCTGTTTTTGTTTATCTAAGAAATTCGATATACTTTAGTATTAAGTTTATTTAATTGACTTCTAAGTTTTTGAAAATAGCAATCTATATAGTTTACATAAAGCAACTTAATATTAAGTAGAATTAATAGTAGTATTAATTCAACTAGAAAAACCCACTCCTATAGAAATTTGTATATAATGAGTTAGTTTAAAATGGTGTGCCCAGTTTTTTAAAAAAAAAACATGTAAGTTATTGTCTTCCTGAAGTGCTTACCTGGGTTAGTTGCTTACATTATGGTTCTATCTAAGTGTCACAGTAGACAAATAATGAACTGTCTCTTATGCTGTGATTAAATTATATTAATCCTATCAAAATTATTGGATAACTGTTTTAGTTTGCTAAAGACTGCCAAGGCAATATGCCTGAAATGGGTTGACTTTTACAATGGGGATTTATTAACTTGTAAGTTTACAGTTCCAAGGCTGAGGAAAGTGCCCATATCAAGGCTTCATCAGGCAATGCTTTCTCCTCAAAGACAGCTGTGGTTGATCCTGAATTCCTCTGCACGTGGTGGTGTCCGCTGGCCTCTGCCTTCTCCAGACTTAGTTGGTTTCAGTTTTGAGCTGCTCCATCTGTGGCTTTCTCTCTCCTCAGTTCTGTTGGTTTCAATTTCAGCTTCTGAGTGTTCCTCTCTTAGCTCCTGGGTCTTCTCTCTCTCTGTTTCTCTGAATCCAGTCCAATCATAAAGGACTTCAGCAAGAGGACCAAGACCCACCCTGGGTCATGCCCAACTGAAGTAATTCAATCAAAGCTCCATAACTGGAATGATCCAATCAAAATGTCCTACCTTCAATAGTTTTACACTCACAGGAATGGATTAATTTAAGAACATAATTTCCTGAGGTCTGTCTATAAAAGAATCAAACTACCACAGTATTATGATTCAAGGTGAAAATTGTATTGCTAAAGCATTGAATTTCACTTTAGTCTCCAAGTGAAGACACATCTAATATTGTCAAATCAATAACATACACCTTGGAAATTCTCTTGTGATTCATGTTTATTAATTTTAAAGCTTCTAGAATTAATGTTCTGTGACTAAACATTTGAAATATATAGTTATGATTAGATGTATAAGAAAGTAGAAATTTACAGAAGATTTCTAAAAGTAATTATTTGAGGAGAAATGTCCTTTTGTATAACTAGCGCGGAAGAAATGAGAAAATCCTAATATTTCAACAAAAGAATATTTGAGGACAACATCTTAAGTAACTGATTAAAACATACCAAAACATACTAATTAATTGTGGAAAAAATGTGTTTCATTTCTAGTTTAGTTCTTAAAAAGCCCCCGAAAATAAAACAGAAAGAAAGAAAGCTAGAATGAAAATAAAGAAAGGGAAAAAGAAAGAAATTATGAGACACAGAATATTAGTGCTAAAAGTGGTCTAAGAAGTTATCACACTCAACTACTTACCAAATTAACAAAAGACTGCTTCCTGGATAATGGTTAGAACGAACAAGCAAATAGCATATTGGTTAACAAATTAGAATATACTAACATTAAGTCAAAGTATGCCCTAACTTGATCTTTGCATTCACAAAATAGTCATTTTCAATTTGTGCTGCATAGTATAGACACAATTTCAAAAAAGCAATAGTAAACCTGCTCTATAAATTACCCCATGTTGTAGATATGACCTGGTACCTTCCAAGGACTGGTTGTCTTCTGGTCATTTTAAGCCTTTAATTCTTGCCATGACTTCACTGGCAGTAATCACTGTTTTTGAGATTCCAAATTATTCAACTGTTTTTTGGTTTGTTTAATTGATTTTGTTTGTTCATTTTTCTCCTCTGTATAGGATCATTCAGTACTGTCTTTGGACAGAATAGTATGATATAAAATGTTTTCATTGTTACTAAAGAATTTCTTCAGGTAAAACCAATATTGGTCCTTTCCCAACTATACATCTAGATATCTTGTTAAAGAAAAACAATCTTTCCATGGAAATGTTAAAAATGTAGCAAGTCAGTAAGACAATAATATGTGATAGAAAAAATTATCTTTTGGAAAGTCTGAACTAATGTAATATTTTCAAGACCATTTGATTGCCATGTTGAAGCTATTTGAGAATAAAATAATGCTGTCTTGCTATTTAACTGTTTGTCCAAGAGACTTATCCTATGGCTTCGAACCCCTAGAAATTTTGAATATATGTTTGCAATTACATTTTACCATAGAGACAGTGGTAGATTGGATTATTATTGCCAACTATTTGCAACTCCCCTTCTCTTTGGTAATAGTTTGTTAGTACCTCCCCAATGTCATGAGATTTGCCAATGGATAAGGAAGGAGGAGTACATATTTCTGCATCATTGACTTGGGCTTGGCCATAGAATGTGCTCTTGAAAATGGGATATGTGAGTGGACATAATGTTGATCATGTTTTCAAGCAGAACCTTTAAGTGTAATTCTAGTATTTGGCTTAAGCTTCTGTCTCCTACTATAAGAATACAATGTCCCAGTTAAAGGCAGGTCCCAGTTAAGGGCAGATCCTTCAGCCTGGGTCCAGAAATGAAAAGGCATGTCAGTGCAAACTTATATCAATCTCCAGTCTGGAACACAACCAGTATGTGAACCCACAGACTTTATGAAACTTGAACAAGAAATAAATCTTTTAATTTTATAAGAATCTGAGATTTGGAAGTTGTTTTTCCACAGTATAATCTAGCATAACTTGATTAATGCACTGGTCATTAACTTTGATCAGTTTCTCAAAAAGAGGTTTGCAATCCCTAAAAAGGATGAGAGTTACAGTTATATAATGTGCCATTACAGCACAAAGAGATGTGGGTATCTGGCAATTTTCTTCTGTATTTCTTTCTGATAAGGTTATAAACTAGATAATTTAGCTTGCAGGTACATCCTAGAAAAATATTTTCATATTAATTCATGGTTTTCATTTAGTTCATTCTCATAATGTAGAAAGTTAGTGTTTAAACCACTAACTTCTTCATCTAGGTCTTATTTTTTCCTTGCTGAAATCATTTTTACATTCTTGGATATCTAATTAACAAGAGCTAGAAAACTGTTTATAGGAAAATTACATTCCAATATTTTCCAAGTGCTTTAAAAACTGAATTGACATTTAAATAATTGAAATGTACAACTATATATTACTGAAAAATGTCACACATACATTTATACATATAACATCACCAACATATTATAGATGAGTGAACTGAAGTCCAGAGAAATGAAATGATTTGCCTAAGATTACATCATTTCTCAAGAGGAGAGCTGGGACTATAATGTTGGACTTCTCATTGTTAGTGCATTCAAGGAAAATGCTGTGTGCATTATTCAGGACTTTCTAGGGAAATAGAACCAACAAGAGAGATCTGTAAATATTATGAGATTTTATAAAATTGTTTCACATGACTGTGGTGATGTATGAGTCCAAATTCCATAGGGCAGGCTGCAAGTTGGGAACTCCAATGAAGATTTTCAATGAATTCCTCAGGAGAAGCTGACTGGCTGAAGTAGAAATGAAAATTCGCTTCTCACTGCTGAAATCATCACTTTTGATTTTAAAGCCTTGAAGTGACTGGATAAGATGTCTCTTTACTGCTGAAGGTGGTCTCCTCAGTTGATTGTCGATGTAATCAGCCATAGACACAATCAACTTACTGATGATTTAAGTTCACAAAATGTCCATAGTAACAATTAGGTCAGTGCTTGCTTGACCAAACAACTGGGCACCATTACATGGCCAAGTTGACACGTGATCCTAACTATCACACTGTGTAATTAAAACAGTGTCAATAAATAATCTCTCATCTGCTAGATTTATTTGACCTTGATAGGCAGGAAAACTTTGCACACATCAGGAATTTTGTCATTCTTGACAGCCACGATGGAAAAATTGAAGATCAGATTTATCTGAGGGCTGAACAGCAAAGTAGTTTAAAGAATAAAGAGGTTTCCCTTGATTTACTCTCAATTAAGCATTTTTAAAATAATTCTGCTAAATGTATCCTAACTAGTGTCTGGGTGTGCACTTGGTGATCATATAACAGAACCCAAAGAATAGTTTATATGTCTGAAAGTCAGATATGTGCATAGGGAAATTCCTAGGAATCTATTTTAGAAAGGAATCACTTATTTCTACCTTTGACTTAGTCATTATAAAACAAATGTTTTGGCCATTTTAATTCAACAAACAGTTATTAATTATCTACTATATTCAAGGCACTGTACTGAATATGGGAGGTACTGTGTAGGTTGAATTATGTTCCCCAGTGAAAAACATGTTCAACATCTTAATCAGTATTCCTGATTGAGATGTAAATTTATTTGTAAATATGATCCTTTGAAAATGCTTTTATTAGTGAAGTCACAGCCAACTGAGTTAGGGTTAGACTTAACCCGTATTACTGGAAGCCTTATAGAAAGAAAGTCACAGAGAGAGGACAGAGAAGCAGGATGTCAGTGGAAACTTGAAGAGCAGACACAAAGGGAGAGAAATTGCCAGTTGGTAGGAGGCAGAGATGCAAGCCAAGGAACTCCAAGGATTGAGGCAAGCCATCACCTGACCACTCTCAACTCTGGAAGAAAGCATGGCCAGGTGTGACCTTGATTTGGACTTCTAGCCTCTGAAATCATGAGCCAATAAATTCCTGTTGCTTTAACCAAACAATGAGTGGTATTTATTATAACAATATAGCAAATTAAGACAGATAACAAGATAAGTATGGTGAGGTACCTGTTCTCAAAGTGTTCTCTTTCTAAAATATGCATCCATTCTTCTGAAAACAGGTATGGCCCTTTCACTGTGAAATCATATAATTTAAATGCTTAATTTATATAAATTTACTCACAGAGACCACAATATACCTACTTCCCTCCATGAAACATATAACTATGGCCATTTCTCTTTTATTCTAAAAATTCTTCTGCTCTTGAGCGCTGTAGCAAAAGCCATTTTTATCACAGTTGCCAGGGGTTGCATATCTATATTGCTCTGAAAGTTTAACATGATTTTCATACAACACATATTTAAAAGTTGTATTAGCATTCCCCAAATGCTTCCCCTTTCAATCTGTGTTGACAAGCATTCAAATACATCCACTTCAGACATTTTTGCATCATCTTCTCAAATGTGAGCCAGTTTTAATTTAGCAGGCAATTATTTTGAGTGAATGGAAGTTCAATATATGACTTTTTACCAAATTTGCTCTGGTTAATCTTAATTCCTAGCAAAATAATCGCTTTAGCAACTATAAAGATGAAGGAGTTTACGACACCATGTGCCTCACTACCACACATGCTGTGACAGGGATGACGAACTTGAACTGTCATTCTCTGGGAGAAGGAGAGTGGAAACATCAATGAAACATTCTGCCCCCTTCTTGTAATATATGTCTTATTTTCTTATAGGACTCTTTGGAATGAAAGCAGACAGCAGAATTGAAGCAATGTGTGGCTGCAAACTTAAGGAAATGATAAAAAATGCATTTCAAAATGCCAAATTTGTGATTCATGTACGTTACTTCCTTTAAGACATGGCCAACAATTCACATTTCAAAGAAACATTTCCTTCCATTCCCATCCGTGACTAAGGTGACCTTATAGTTTATTGTGTAAACTGAAACACCGTTGAGAGTGAAATGGGACTATAAATAACAGAGCTTCGACAACAGGCATAAAATGGACTGTCCCAGTTAAACTGGGATCAATGGGTACCCTATCCTTTAAGCAAGAAACATCCCCTCAACTTTCTCATATTATTTACTGCATGTTTCACTTATTTGACATTCAACATATGCTTCTAGGTGTTATTTATATTTTATGCATGTGTTTTGTGGCCTTGATTTGGTTTATAATATTCTTTGAGAGTAGTGAGGATGTCTTTTATTTGCTTGTTTCCCCAGCTCCTAACACAAATCCTAGACAGAGCATACACTTACTAATATGCTTGAAGGTAGTGCTTGAACAGAGTTAGTGCTCCATTCATGCTTGTCAAAAGAACCCTCTGTATTATATTGGTAATGGTGATAATTTGTACCTATATGAATTGCTTTGGGCTAAGTGTATTTGGTTTATTTCTTCAACAAGATGACAGAACCTTTAAGGGTAGACGCTGTAATTTCTGTTTCCACTGGAATTCCCCAAAGTGCCTATAATCAAACTTGGTAATATTATTAATAATAACATTTTAGGAACTGTGAAGATACAATGATGAACTAGGCACAGCCTCTGCCTTCAGGGACCTGAAAGTCTTTTATTTGGAAGAGGAGATGAATACACCTAAAAGACAACTCACAGGTGAGTCAATAAATCATGTAAAGTCTGTGGTACAAACAGAAAATACAGAACAGGGTGGTGACAAGTATGAATATTTGAAGTTTAAAAACTTGTTTTTTATTAAGTTCTATACCAGGAGTTCTTTTCAAGGGGAACATGAGCTTGAATTGAAATTCAAAAAAACATTATTCTTTTGGGGAAGTGTTGGTACGGTTTGAAATATTTATTAAATAATACACAGTATAGTGTGGACTTAGTAAGGGGTCTGTGGTTTTTACCTTACTGGCAAAGGGATCCATGGAACAAAAATGGTTAAGAACCCCTGAATCTATAGCATTTCAGAGGGAACTCCATTTGAATTCAGCTCTATGAATTAACAGCTGTGTGATAGTAAGCTTCCAAAACAGAAATTACTCAGCTGTAAAATATAAACAATAAACATTTGTCATGTAGTTCTTATTAGGATTAAATGGGTTGTGGGCCTAGTACATAGTAAGCACTCAAGAAGTTATTATTATAATAATTACTGCCACCATTAGATTATTATCATATCAATGCTGTGATTTTAGATCCTCCCTTTGTATTGTTACCATTAAATGTGGACGATATCAAGCCCAAAGGATTACTGGAATGAGTAAATGGAATAACATATATTAAAATATATAGTTAGGTTAAAACATTATACAATTGTTCATAGGAAGAATTACTGTCATTACAGTAACATAGACTGGAATTATACCATAGGTGGCATAGCTCTATTACCCTATAGGTATTAATAATTGAAAAAAAAATTGGGAAAACAATGATTCAAAGAGCTTGTCTCTAAAATATTTTAATTGTCCCACTGTATTCCCTTCCAATTTTCTTTTATAGGAATTGAATATGCAAGAGAAAACTACCAAAGCCAAGCCTGCAAAAGCCAGGGGAATGTTTGGTAGGAAAACACAGTAAATGAACTTAAAATAGAGATGTGCTTTCAGGTGTCCCTCAAATTGGAAGCTTTTCTCTTTTGGCCAAACCCAGAGAGGTCTTTATGACCCATACCTCACCACACAAATTTCACAAAAGAAATTTCTTCTCATAAAGGAAAGTAAATATGAAGATGCATATTTGTAGAAACCAAGTATCCTAAGAATCCTACTTCAACTAAAAAGAAGTATAAAATACTAAAATCACAGATATATAGTTGAAATTCATACCATCTAACACTGAACTTTGAGTAGATTCAGATGAAAGCCTGGCTATGTGAAATTAGAGTATCTGTCCTAATAGAAACATGGAATCCTTCAAAGGCACACCAGCCTGAAAATCCACAAAGACATAGAGAAGAATGAGAAAGGTAGAACTAGGCAATGGAAAACAGGTCCCAGAGAGGATCTGAGTGACTAAATATTGAGGGGTCTAATTTAATCAAGGCCTAAAACATAAGTAGAATCGTATATTAATTACAATTTGGTGTGTTTATATTTAAGCTTAAGGACAAGGAAAAGATGATTTGGAAGTCAGGAGAATTGAGAAAAAAATGGAAGCAAAATACTGTAAATTTGGAAAATTATAAACTTATTACTATTTTTTTTAAATTTTGGGGGGCCCATAGGAAAGGAGTGTGTATGATTGGTAGCATTCAGTGATTGGCAATCATTGTTCATATCTCCCTCCACACATCTCTTTCTTCAGAGTTGCCAACTTTTCTTTTCAAGCTATTAAGTTAAACTCAAGTAACTTCAGTGAATTCTACACCAAACAACTTAAAGCCAGAAGATATAAGTTAAAATTGTAGCTCTAGCAGTTATTTTTAACTGTGAGCAAATAAATTGAGGAAAAAATGGTACCTACCTTACAGGGTATTATGAGGATTAAATGAGATGTAAGTAACTTACCAGGGTGAGTATGTCATATGATTCCATAAATGTTAGTCATGAGCCAATTTTATTAATTCAATAGGTCCCTAATTTGTTCAAAGAAAAATATTATGGAAGACTTCTACCCTTCACAGTATTTTTTAAAAACCTTTTTAGCTTATTGCTTTTTTCTTTCCTCTATCCTTTACTTATCACAATCAGAGGAAAATAAAGGGAGAAAAAGTGGCAAGAGTGAGAAAAAACTCCATCTAAAGTGGTTAAAATATCACTGCCTGCAATGGAGCAGTTTTACTGAGTATTTTGCCCATTGTTGAGACCTACTTCTCAGAAAAAAACATTCCTTTCATAAGATTACTGCTCATTGATGATGCACCTGGTCACCCAAGAGCTCTGATGGAAATGTACAAGATGAATGTTGTTTTCATGCCTGCTGACACAACATCCATTCTGTAGCACATGATTAAGGAGTAGTTTCAACTTTCAAGTCTTAATATTTAAGAAATACATTTTGTAAGGCTATAGCTCCCATAGATAGTATGATGATTAGACTAATGTGTCAACTCGGCCAGGTAATTGTGTCCATGTGTTTGGTCAAGCAATTGGCTAATTGTAATACAAGAGCATTTATGGACTTCGATCACCAGTGAGTTTACTGCTTGGATGGCTGATTACAGCTGCATCAATCAGGGAGATTGCATCAGCAATGGGTGATGCTTTTATCCAATCAGTTGAATGCCTTAAAAGGGGAAGTGATTTCAACATTCAAAAAGAATTTCCCAGTTCATCTTTGGACAGCCAACTTCTCCCAGACACTCATCAAGGACCTTTCATTGGTCTTTTATCGGAGTCCCTGGTTTGCAGCCTGCCTGCGGAACCTGGACTTGTGCATCCCCATGGTTGCATGAGATACTCTTATAAAATCTCATATTATTGACAGATATCTCCTGTTGATTCTGTTTTCCAAGAGAACCCTGACTAATACGCCCAGTGGTTCTGTTGATGGATATGGACAAAGAACATTGAAAATCTTTTGGAAAGATCCTAGATGCCATTAAGAACATTTGTGATTCATGGGAGGAGGTCAAAATATCAACATTAACAAGAATGTGGAAGAAGTTGATTCCAAACCTCACGGATAACTTTCAGGGATTCCAAACTTCGGTGGAAGAAGTAACTATATATGTGGTAGAAATAGTGAGAGAATAGAATTTGAAGTAGAGTCTGAATATGTGACTGAATTGCAACTCATGGTAAAACTTTAATAGATGAAGAGCTGCTTTTTATGGATGAGCAAAGAAAAGGTTTTCTTGAGATGAAATCTGCTCCTGGTGAAGATGCTGTGAACATTATTGAGATGACAACGAAGGACTTAGAATATTACATAAACTTAGTTGGTAGGAATCAGCAGGGTTTGAGAGGATGGACTCCAATTTTGAAAGAAGTTCTATTGTAAGTACAATGCTATAAACAGCAATGCCTGCTACAGAGAAATCTTTCATGAAAAGAAGAATCGATCAATGTGGCAAACTTCATTGTTGTATTATTTTAAGAAATTGCTACAGCCACCCCAACCTTCAGCAATCACCTTCCTGATCAATCAAAAGCCATCAACATTGAGGCAAGACCCTTCACCAGCCAAAGGATTACGACTCGCTGAAGTCTCAGATGATGGTTCCCATCTTTGAACAATAAAGTATTTTAATTAAGTTATGTACGCTCTTTTCATAGACACAGTGCTATTACACACTTAGTAGACTATAGTATAGTGTAAGCAGAACTTTTATATGCACTAGAACCCAAAAATTTAGTATGACTTGCTTTATTGTGATATTAGTTTTATTGTGGTGGTCTAGATCCAAATCTGTAATATCTCTGAATGCCTGGAATAAGATTGGTAGAAGGTGAGGAGGAAAAGATGGATCAAGAGGGAGGTATGAAGAAAGAAAATCATATTTGTCATAATATCGTAGGTTGACTCAGCTCTGGGTTGGGGACTACATGCCTTAAAAACACTGCCTGGTACTATAAACATCACATGTCTTCACACTCAGTTCTTGGAATTCAGGTATAGAGAGCTACTGTAGAAGAACTAATTGTGTTCAATTTTCTAAACTCATCATCTGGGCAAGCATATATAAGTGAATTTGTTCTGTCATATTTTTGGTATTTTTAGACATTAGAATATGATTAATTGGATTCAGTGCAGAGGATAAAGCAGGCATATAAGGGTATTTGTTGAGGTACTAACTAGCCATGGAAAGAGTCTGGCTATTTCAACTTCAGGACCTAGATTTCCTCATTTGCACAATGTAACAATTGTAACATTCTTTTTCCCTATTTCTATGATTTTCCAAGTAGCGGTGCAGAACTCATCTGAACAGGAAATCAATACTTTTAAAAGCTTTTGTTCACTCAATCTGTGATTGATGCCTCAAAGTATCTAAAGCACAGTGCTGATGGTGTTTTGAATTAACCAACTGAATAGTTACTAACTTTTAGTTTGATTTGCTGTAAAGACTTCTGGAGAATCCTTTCAATAGGATAGAGATTATTTTTAATTCTCAAATATGTACTAACTAGAATAAATTCCTTGCACAATTTAATGTTGAGGAAATAGAGGGTCATGAGAAACTGAACAGATAGATCCTCCTGATTTTCAATTTAGTTTATAATTAGCTAGGAAATTCTTTTGATTTCTACTCCTATTGGAAATAATCATTTTTAATTAGTCTTGTTTCTTAATTGAAAACTACATTCAAATAAAAAAATTTAATTTGCCTGTTTTATTACTTTAAAAGTAAACTCAACCTTTCTTTGAGGTCTGAAAGCCATTATTTGGAAAAGAATTAGTATTGTGAAGCTAAGGAAAGTGTGGTAGAAAAATCAAGCTAACCATTGCACTGGCCTCGGAGATATTTTTGGACATAATTTTAGCATATATTCCTGTTACACTGATTGTCAAACACATTTCTTCAAACAGTAAAGGGCAGGGAAAAAAAACCGGGTTCATTGAGAAGTGGCTGTTTTCATCTTAATTTCTTTTGCTCTTTCAGCTGTTCTGACTTTCTTTAAACTCTCTTCTCTGTACACCAGCACTGAGCAGCAAAAGAGATTACAGCTGTCTGATAGTCACTATTCAAGCAAAATCTTAGTACCTAGTTTTTATTCTTCATCTTCAAAGCACTTGGAAAACATTTAGTAATTAATTCCCAAAACACACATGGAAAGTATGCACACATTTTTATCACCATGACAAAACTTGAGACTCCCTGAAATTAAGTGAATTGGTCAAGGCTGGAATTAGTTGCTATTTCCCATTCTCATTCTAAGACCACATTAGGTCCCCTCCCCTAATGAGAACCAGCCATTTCTCTGCATAATTTTCATTGGTGCAGAGTGTGTGCGAATATAATCTGTATAATGGTATTACTATTTTAGGTGAGGCAAGTTCAATTTTGGTAACCAATAATACTATTAAACAGATTTCATTGCAATCTGTTCTGCTAGTGATCAAAGGATTTCACCTTTAAACAGGAGGCTACCCAGGAAGGAAATAAGGCTATCTTCAAGTTAGTTAGCAGTTTTGCATTTCAAGAGGGAAGGGCAGTTGTAATACGGGGGCTTTTTTGGGACTTGGGAATTATCCTGGGTGACATTGCAATGGAGGATATAGGCCATTTTATATCATCATATATCATGCAGAACTGAGTGGGAGAGAGTGTGGTCTATAGTCTGAACTGTGGTCCATGCTTGGTGGCAAAGTCCCAAAATGTGTAAATCTATTGCAGGTGATGTGCCACACTGATGAAGGATGTATATGTGGGAGGTTGTGGGAGGTACGGGAGGTGGGGCATATGGGTACCCCTAAAATTTCTGTGTAACATTTATGTAATCAATGTATCCTAAAAAAAAATTGATTAAAAATTTAAAAAATATATTAATTTAAAAAATAGGTTATATCATGTTTTACCATAATAAGTAGAATTGCAATTTGACAAAAGAAATGGAGATGCACAAAGAAAATACTTTATAATGTTTAAGAATGAAATAAGCATCTTCATTATTATTTGTTGAACACTGAGTCCTTGCTAAGAACTGTATGTGACATAGAATTAATCACAGTCTAAATCTCTTGGGCTCAGGAAATATTCCTATTAATATTTGCTTAAAAGTAGCTGCAGTTTTACTTGCTTATAAAATCCCCAAATGAAGTGCAGGTCATTCTTCCTCCACTGCCACATTCAATGTCTTAGAATATGTACTTGTGTATCTCCCAAGTTAAGGAGCTCTACAAGACGGAGCCATGCTCTGACACTTATCAAGGAATTAGCAGAATTTTGCCCTTATCATGTCCACCTGATAAACAGCCTTTGGTGAGCTGAACTCATGCCGCTGGTCTGCTAATTGGCCAGTTAGATTCATTTGGTGTTGCTGAGCCTCTAAACAAATTAAGGTTAATTGAAATCAGAAATGGATCAGCAACTTCCATACTCAATCTATTTAGCAGTTCTCTTCAACTCATTACTTTTCTCTTTTTCTGTTCATTTTAGTTCCTTGCACAGCCAAAGTACTCATTCTCTATCTGCGTCCATTGAGACTATATTTTGTTACACAATTGTTTCCAAAATTATTATTTGGGGAAAAGTAGCAAATCACCAGAGAAACAACACCTCTCAGATTATTGTGGCATGAGTGTAGTTTACATGTAGCTCTTTCAAAATGTCTATATCTGATCCCTCGGGACTTTTCATTTTGTATTTTGAGAACCTATGCCTGGAAAGACCTTAACATATCCAACTGATCTAGCAGGCATTAGACCCATTTTATAGATGGTATAAAGGAGGCCTGAATGCACTAAGAGATTTCATATAGTTTGGGCATTAGTACCTTAGTCTTCTGCTTCATAATTTAGTGGCTTTCAATGATATGATAATTCTTCTCTAATAATATTCCTAATAGTGAACATATATTGAACATTCACTACATTCCAAAGCAATGGTGAAGCACTTTGTATGTATTATATTAATTCTCACAGCAAAATTTATTCCCATTTCTTAAGCAGGAAATGTCCTTCACTGAATTAATCTGATTGCAGAGTCCCTATTATATATCCACCAACATTTACTCAAAGGAGAAAATATCTATATCTTGGTTTTGGAAAAAGGCATACTTCTCATTCAGACATCAGAGATAAGGAAGAGTGAATGGAGTTAGCATTAATACCCATCAGAATCCCACCAAATAAATATTTTATAAATATTCCTTTCTCTTTATTAGAGAAGTTGTAGGTTTACCATACATCCATGCACAAAATACAGTATTCCCATATACTACCCCACCACTATCACCTTGTGTTGGTGTGGAACATTTGTTACAATTGGATGGTAGCACATTTTTATAATTGTACCATTAACCATAGTCCATGGTTAAATTTAGGGTTCACTATTGGGGTAGTGTAGTTCCATGAATTTTTTAAAAATGTTATTCTGTTATCATATATATGAGCTAATATTCCCCATTTTAATCACACTCAGATATATATATCAGTGCTGCTAACTGTATTTATGATGCTGTGCTACCATCATCACCATCCATTACCAAAACATTTCTAGCATTCCAAATAGGAACTCTATACATTTTAAGCATTAACTTCCTGTATTAGTTAGCTGAAGGGATGCTAATGCAAAATACCAGAAATCTGTTGGCTTTTATACAGGTATTTATTTGGGGTAGAAGCTTACAGTCACAAGGACATAAAGCATAAGTTACCTCCCTCACCAAAGTCTGTTTCCATGTGTTGGAGCAAGATGGCTGACATTCAGCCTTCCTCTTCCACTTAAGGCTCCGTGGTCCCAGCTGCTTCCAATATCAGCTGTAGGCCATCAGGCTTTTTAGGCTTTGTCTCTATCCCCAGGGCTCGATTCTCTTTGGCGTCAGACTTGTGACTCCACAAGATCACCTGTAGGCTATTAGGCATATGGCTCATTTCTCTTCACAAGTGTCTCTGCCATGTCTGTGGAGTTGTCTCTATTTCTTTGTGTTTTTCCCCTTTGTGTTTATTTCCCAGGTTCCAGCCCAAAACTCCAACCTCCCTTCTCTGCAATGCAGCTTCTCTCTGAGTCCCCACCCACCAAGGGGGTGGGGACTCAACATCAGACTATATGGCCCAATCAAGTAAAAGTGAAACCTCTAAATCCAAAATAATCTAATATGTCCAGAGGAAAAGACCAGTTACAAAACATAATACAATATCTATTTTTGGAATTCATAAACAATATCTAACTGCTACACTTCCCATTCCCTAACCCTATCCCATCCCCTGGAAGCCTATATTCTAGATTCTGACTCCATGAGTTTACTTATTCTAATTGTTTCAAATCAGTGAGATCATATAATATGTGTCCTCTGTCTCTGGCTTATTTCACACATGATGTCCTCAAGGTTCATCCATGTTGTCACATGTATCAGGACTTCATTCCTTTCTATGGCTGAATAATATTCCATTGTATGTATATATCATATATTACTTTTCCATTCATTGGTTGATGGATACAGGTTTCTTCCATCTTTTGGCAATTGTAAACAAATATATTTTTGCTAAACCAGATTTATAAAAGTATATATAAAGGTGAGGTTCC
>PVKH010010991.1:0-17965 GCA_004027955.1 Chaetophractus vellerosus | reverse complement strand
ACTGGCCACAGGGCATTCCTTTACATTCTCATCTGGTAAGACAGTATTAATCTCTCGGGGGGTTAGAAGGCAGAATACTCAAAGAGGGAGGGTTGGAGGTTGGGCAGTGTGAGCTGGAGTTTGGCTGGTACCTGTCTCAGGAGGTCTGGACTCCCTGGGTCAGGCTGGAGGCTGGGTGATACAAGCTTGACATTGCATGGCCTCCACAGGGCAGACCATTACAAGTTTATCTGCCAAAGTCTCAGCAGAATTTAGGGTTTCAATGTCCCCACCAATATCATCAACCCATATGTCACCATCCCAATTCTCAGAGTTCCACTCCTTTCCAACAAATGCCTTCACTTTAACAGCAGACACCCTACAAGGTGAAATTTTAGTTTCCATTTTAACTCTGCTACTTGTTCAATGAGAGGCTGTTTTTCAGAGATCTCAAGCCTGTGGCTGCAAGATTTTCTTTCACAGCACACATAGAAACTTTCACATCATTGATGCAGTTTTTAAGTTACAAATTTTAAGACATTAGCTCATCCCTTTCTTTTGTAACTGTATCCATAGTATTTAGAAACTGCTAGTCAAATCATTGTATAACTTTTAACTCCACAAAACTCTGTAAGGGTGTTAAAAACACTCTCACCCAGGTCCTTGCCTCTTATAAGCATGGGAGTAGTCATACCCAGTGGTGATATTTTGTGTACCTCTATTGCCGACTCATGCTATGGACTGTCAGTGGCCTCTTTACTTCCAATTGTAATACTTTCAACTCATTGGATAATTTCCTTGGTTGGTTGTAGGTGTAACCAGCCATCTATACAGCCACCACACTGATGATTAAAGTCCAAGAAATGTCCTTGTATTACAATTAGCCCAGTGCTTGCTTGACCAAACAACTTGTCACATTACATGGCTGAGTTGACACATTAGCCTAACCATCCCACCACTATATATTTTTTTAAAATATATTTTGTTAGAGAGGTTGTGAGCTTACAAAACAGTTATACACATGTGTTGAATTCTTGTACAACACCTTTCCACCAACACCCTACCTCGTTGTGGAATATTCGTTACCAGATTATGAGATTATCATCGGACTATTACCACTAACAATGGTCTATAGCATATATTTGGTATATTTTTCCACACACCCTATTATCAACACAGTACATTTTCAGTATTGATGGAAGAATATTACAATATTGCTGTTAACTATAGTCCATAGTTTACATTAATTATATTTTTGCCATATTTCTTTACATCTTACCACCTTGCAATAGTGATGTGCATTTGTTTTAGTTCATAGAAGGACATTCTTGTATTTGTACTATTGACCACAATTCTCAACCACCTCTAGGTTCACTGTGTAAGTCAATCTCTAGATTGTTCTCTAGCTTTCTTTCAATTGACATTTACGTCTCTAGACTACCCTTTTCAGCCACAATCCCATGTAAGCTGCATTAGTTCTTACTATAATGTGTTACCATCAACTCTATCCATTTCCATACTTTTACAGTCAAGTTAATTAAAACTTCTACATATGTTAAGCATCAGTACACCTTCTTAGCCTTCCTCTTATCTCCTAAAAACTTATACTGTAGGTTTTAACTCCATGCATTTATTCTTTGTATTTAGTTTATATTAGTGAGACCATGCAATATTTGTTGTTTTGTGTGGCTTATTTCATTTAACATACTGTTTTCAAGGTTCATCCATGTTATAATATGTGTCCCAATTTTATTTCTTCTTACAGCAGCATAGTATTCCATCAAATGTATATACCACATTTTGTTTATCCATTCATTGGATGATGGATACTATACTTGCATTGTTTCCATCTTTTGGCAATTGTGCATAACATCACTATGAACATCAGTGAGCAAATGTCTGTTCGTGTCACAGTTTTCAGTTCCTCTGGGTATATTCCTATTATAGGAATTTCTGGATCATATGGCAGTTCTATATTTAGCTTCCTGAGGAACTGCCAAACTGTCTTCTACAGGGGCTGCTCCATTTTACATCCCCATCAACAGTGAAGTACTATTCTTATTTCTCCACATCCTCTCCAGCACTTATTGTTTTCTGTTTTTTTTTAATAGTGGTCATTCTATGTGGTGTGAGATGATATCTCATTGTCATTTTGATTTCCATTTCCCTCATAGCTAGTGATATTGAACTTTTTCATGGCTTTTTGTCTATTTGTATTTTCTCTTTGGAGAAATGTCTATTTAAGTCTTTTGCTCATTTTTTATTTGGATTGCTTGCTCTTTTATTGTCAAAGCATATGATCTTATTATATAGAATGGAAATCAAATCCTTATCAGATATGTGGTTTCTAAATATTTTCTCCCATTTTGTGGGCTGCTTTTTCACCTTTTTTTGGCAAACTCCTTTGAATCACAAATGTTTAAGTTTGAGGAGGTCCTGTTTATCCATGTTTTCTTTCATTGCTTTTGCTTTCGGTGTAAAGTTTAAGAATTAACCACTTACCGACAGGTCTTAAAAGTGTTTCCCTATATTTTCTTCTAGGATCTTTGTGGTTGTAGATTTTATAGTTAGGTCTTTGATCCATTTTGAGTTAATTTTTGTATAAGGTATGAGATAGAGGTCCTCTCTCTTTCTTTTGGATATGGACAACCAGTTCTGCTAGCATCATTTGTTTAATACACTGTTTTGACCCAGCTGGGTCAGTTTGGCAGGCTTGTCAAAAATGACTTGACCACAGATGTGAGAGTCTACTTCTGATCCATCAATTCGGTTCCATTGGTCTATGTGTCTATATGCCAGTACCATGCTGTTTTTACCAATGTAGCTAGGTAATATGATTTAATGTCTGGAAGTGAGAATCCTCCAACTTCCTTCTTCCTTTTTAAGGTGTTTCTGGCTATTCAGGGCTCCTTACCCTTCCAAATAATTTTGATAATTGTGTTTTCCATTTCTTTAGAAAATGCTGGTGGAATTTTTATTGGGATTGCATTGAATCTATATATCAATTTAGGTAGAATTGGCAATCCATGAGCACAGAATATTCTTCCACTTATTCAAGTCTTTTTTATTTCTTTTAGCACTGAATTATAGTTTTCTGAATACAAATGCTTTACATCCATGTTTAAGTTTATTCCTAAATATTTGATTATTTTAATCATTATTGTAAATGGAGTTTTTTTCCTGACTCCCTCCTCAGATTGAGCATTCCTAGTGTATAGAGACACAACCTATTTTTCTGTATTAATCTTGTATCATGCCACTGTGCTGAAATCATTTATTTGCTCTAGCAGCTTTGTTGTAGAATTTTTGGGACTTTCTAGGTATAGGATCATATTATATTTGAGTAGGAAACTTTTGCTTCTTCCTTTCTGATTTGGGTGCCTTTTATTTCTTTTTCCTGCCTGATTGCTGTAGCTAGAACCTGTAACACTATATTGAAGAACAGTGTTGACAGTGGGTATCCTTGTCTTGTTCCCTATATCTATGGGAAAGCGTTCAGTCTTTCACCATTGAGTACAATGTTAGCTGTGGGTTTTTCATATATGTCCTTTATCATGTTGAGAAATTTTCCTTCAATTCTTATCTTTTGTAGTATTTTTTATCAAGAAAGGTTGCTGTATTTTGTCAAATGACCTTTTTTGCATCAATTGATAGGATGTGTTTTTTTCTTCTTTGCTTTATTAATATGAAGTATTATGCTGATTGATTTTCTTGTGTTGAACCAACCTTGCCTGCCTGGAATAAAACCTGCTTGATGATGATGAATAATTCTTTTAATGTGCTGTTGTATTCAATTATCAAGTATTTTTTGAGGATTTTTGCATCCATATCTATTTGGGAAATTGGTTTGTAATTTTTATTTTTTTATTTTTAGGAGGTACTGGGGATTGAACCCAGGACCACTTATATGAGAAGCAGATGCTCTGATACTGAGCTATATTTGCTCCCCTGTAATTTTCTTTTTTCATACCTTTATCTGGCTTTAATATTAGGGTGATATTGGCTTCATAGAATGATTTTGGTAGCATTCCTTCTTGTTCAATTTTTTGGAAGAGTTTGAGTATGATTGGTATTAAATCTTCTTTGAATGTTTGGTAGAACTCACTTGTGAAACCATCTGGTCCTGGGCTTTTCATTTTGGGGAATTGTTTAATGACCATTTCAACCTCTTTTCTTGTGATTCGTTTGTTGAGGTCTTCTATTTCTTCTAGAGTCAGTGTAAGTTATTCACACATTTCTAGGGATTTTTCCATTTAATCTACATTGTCTAGTGTGTTGGCATACAGTTGTTTATAGCATCCTCTTATGATCTCTTTTATTTCTGTATGATCAGTGGTAATGTCCCCGTTTTCATTTTTTATTTTATTTACTTGCACTCTTTTCTTTTTTCTTTGTCAGTCTAGCTAAGGGTTTGTCAATTTTGTTCATCTTCTCAAAGAACCAAGTTTTGGTTTTGTTAATTCTCTCTCTATTGTTTTTTTTCCCCTCAATTTCATTCATTTCTGCTCTGATCTTTATTGTTCCTTTCCTTCTGTTTGCTTTGGGAACAGTTCTTTTTCTAGTTCCTTCAGCTGTGTAGTTAGGTAATTTATTTTAATTGTTTCTTCTGTTTTTAATGTAAACATTGAGGGCTCTAAATTTCCCTCTCACCACTTCCTTCAGTGCATCCCATAGGTTCTGATATGTTGTGTTCTCATTTTCATTCATCTCAAGATATTTATTGATTTCTCTTGCAATTTCTTCTTTGACCTACTGATTATTTAAAAGTGCCCTTTTTAATATGCATATATTTGTGAATATTCCCTTTTTCTGCCTGTTGTTGATTTCCAGCTTTATTCCATTATGATCAGAGAAAGTGCTTTGTATAATTTAGATCTTGTTGAATTTATTGAAATCTGCTTTGTGACCCAACATATGGGCTATCCTATAGAAAGATCATTGAACACTTGAGAAGAATGTATATCCTGCTGATTGAGGGTGCAATGTTCTGTATATATTTATTAGATTTAGTCCATTTATCATATTTTTCAAACCCTCTGATACTTTATTGAGCTTCTGCCCAGAGGTTCTATCCAATGCTGAAAGTGGTTTATTGAAATCTCCAACTATTATTGTAGAGACATCTATTTCTTCTTTCTGTTTTGTCAGGGCTTGTCTCATGTAATTTGTGGCATCCCAGTTAGGTGCATATACATTTATTATTATTTATTATTATTTCTTCCTGGTGATATCCTTTTTATTAATATAAAATATATAATATCCTTCCTTGTCTCTAATAACAACTGTTTTGCTTTCAATGTTTATTCTTTCATCTGATTTAAGTATAGCTACTCCACTTTTGTTGTTGTTGTTTATTTGTTTTTTTTCTTGTTTGTTTTTAGTTACTGCATGCATGGAATACTTTTTTCCAGGCTTTCACTTTCAAGTGATTGGTATCCTTAGGTCTAAGTTGAGTCTCTTGTAGACAACATATAGATGGCTCATATTTTCTTATTCATTCTTCCAGTCTATGTCTTTTGATTGGGGAGTTTAACCCATTAACAGTCAATGATATCACTGTAATGGCAGTTCTTACTTCACCTGTTTTGATCTTTGGGTCTTATCTGTCATTTTTATTTTCACCATTCTTTTGACACTTATAGTTACTTTTACAGATATAATCTTCATTTCTAGACTGTCTTCCAAGTCTCTCTCCTGTCTTTTCTTTTCAGGCTGTAGCACTCCCTTTAGTATTTCCTGCAAAACTCCCTCAGTTTCTGTTTATCTGTGAATACTCTAAACTTGCTCTCATTTTTGAAAATCAATCTTGTGGGATATAAGAGTCTCATCTGGAAGTTTTTCTCTTTCAGTGTCTTAAATATATCATACCACTGCCTTATTGTCTCCATGGCTTCTGGTGAGAAATCAGCACTTAATCTTGTTGGTTATGCCTTGTATGTGATGAATTTCTTTCTCTAGCTCCTCTCAGAATTCTCTCTGTGTCTTTGGTATTTGGCATTCTGATTAGTAAGTGTCTTGGAGTAGTTCCAATCAGATTTATTCAGATGGGAGTATGTTGTGCTTCTTGGATATGGATATCTTTGTCCTTCAATATGGTTGGGAAATTTTCAACCATTATTTCTTCAAATATTCCTTCTGCCCCTTTTCCCTTCTCTTCTGGGACACCCATCACATGTATGCTTGCACATCACTTGCCATCATTTATCGCCCCAAGAACTTGTTGAATTTTTTCCATTCTTTACTTTATCTGTTCTATTATATGTTTGCTTTTAGAGGCCCTGTCTTCAAGCTCACTGATCCATTTTTCTGCCTCCTCAAATCTGCTGTTATATGCATCCAGGGTATTTTCAATTTCATCTGTTGTGCCTTTCTTTCCCATAAAATCTGCTATTTTTCTACGTATGCTTTCAAATTCTTCTTTGTGATCACCCAGTGTCTTCTTAATATACTTATCTGTTTAACCATCTCACTGAATTTATTAATATTTGTTTGAACATCTATGATTAGTTGTTTCAACTCATTTATATCATCTGGAAGCTTATCTTGTTACTTTGACTGGGCCATATCTTCCTGTTTCTTGGTATGGATTGTAATTTTTTGTCTGTATCTTGGCACCTGGCTTACTAGATGTATTTATTCTGGGTGCAGTTTTCTCTCTTTAGTTTAGGGCTTGCTTGCCCTTTTCCCCTTGCTGTTTGTGTAGTAGGAGCCAAGGATGTAAGCCAAGAATGTTACTCTAAGCTGTGGAGTCTGATGTACCCTCATTGCCCCAGGAACTGATGAAGCATCTCTCACCTTTCTCCTCTGCTAGGGGCAGGTACAGAGCCACAGCCAGGTTCTGTGCAGCCATGGCTCCAAACCGTGCAGGCCAAGACCATCTGTAGTTGCCTAGAGAGACTAATCAAGCTTCGCTTTCCTTCCTCCCCTGGCTGAGACAGGGATGGAACTGCAGGTATGGGCAGCAAACTAAGCCACGCTGGTAAAAACTTACTGCATTTGCCCAGGTAGACTGACCTAGTACCAGCCCACCTCCTCCCCAGCTAAAGGTGGGGATGGACCCTCTGGAGTGCTCAACAATCTAATCTGTCTGGTCCTAGAGCACCTGCTGTTGACCTGAGAGGCTAAGGAAATACTGTTCCTTCTGCCCTTTAAGGGGTAAGGATGAAACCACAGGCACCCAACAGACCAGTCTGTGTGGGCTGAAAGCACCTGCAGTTTCCCAGAGAGGTTTAGGAAACACAGCTCCCTTCCTGTCCTATTGGGGATGGAGGTGGAGCCACAGGCACCCAATAGTCCAGTCCACACAGGCTGAAAGTGCCTGCAGTTTCTCAGAGAGGCTGAGGAAACACTAGCTCTGTCCTATCCAATTGGGGGGTGCGGATGGTAGTGGAGCCACAGGTGTCCAACTATTCAGTCTGTGTGGGCTGAAAGCATCTGCCATTGCCCAGAGAGGCTGGGGAGATACCAACCCCCTCTTGTCCTATTGGGGGTAGAAGTGGAGCCACAAGTGCCCAACATTCCAGTTTTTTCAGGCCAAAGGCACCTGCCATAGCCCATAGAGGCTGACGGGCACATCTCTCCTCCTATCTTATTTAGGAGCAAGGGTGGAGCTACTCGTGTCTGAGTATCCAGTCTTTGTGGGCTGAAATTGCCTGCAGTTGCCCAGAGAGACTGAGGAAACACTAATACCGTCCTATCCTAGGGGCGGGGGGCGGGGGGCGGATGGAGAGGAAGTGGGGTTAGAATTGAAGGCATTCAACAAACGAGGCCCTATGGGATGAAAGCACCTGCAGTTGCCCAGAGAAGTCAAGGAACCCAGGTCCCCTCCTATCCTACTGAGGGGGCAGGGATGGAGACTCAGGTGTCTGAGTATCCAGTCTGTACTGCTCAAAAGTACCTGCAGTTGCCTGGAGAGGCTAGTGCAGGTCATCCTAGCTTCTTCCCTGCCAGGGGTGGGGCTGGAGCTTAAGCTAGAGCTGCAGTCTGACCTGGGTGGAAAGAAGCCAGTCCCTTCTATCACTGTGATTTTCAATCAGCCTTGCTTCCCCTCATGCCAGGGACAGAGTTAAAATGACTGCTGCCTGCCTCTTTTCAATTTGGACAGGTCCAAATTTTAGCTGTTCTTAGGACTATGCTTTAACCAGCTGAGTCGGTGCCTGACCATCTCTTTCTACCCCGTTTTTGGAAAACGGAGCTTCCAACTCCAGATTTGGAGAGCTTGTGCCTCCAGTGGAGGATGGGCACCAGTCTCCATGGCATGGAGTGCTCTACTCACTAGTCTTCACTGCAGATGGGCAGTCTCCTCCTTCCATTATTCCAAAGATGTTGCAGGATGCTCTTCAGGTCTCCTGGGTCCCCCAAACAGGTGCTTTAGATAGCTCTGAGTGATTACTAATTGCCTTGTAAGACAGGTTGACTCTTGGAGTGCCTTACACTGCCACCATCTTGCCCGCCCCCCCAACTCCATATTCTTTATGCAACTTTTCTATTATCTAAAGAGGTTCTGTAATCTAAAACCTCTTTAAAATAAAGTTTAAAGAAAAGAAGTGAATAGATATAAACAAAATGTAGTATAGACATACAATGGAATATCATTCAGGCATAAAAAGAATGGTTTCACTGGTATACCTATACATCAAACTCACCAAATTGTACACTTTAAATAGTACAGCTAATAGATGCCATTTAGACCTCAATAGAGCTCTAAAAAACACAGATTCAAACAATGCCACTCAATCTATCTCTTTCAAGCAGGCACTTCCAATTAGATGGAAGATCTGTCCCAGCATGTCCAAGTTTCCAGCCTACCTGTTTAGCAGCCCCAATAGAGAACACCTCTTTATCAGTAGCTCCAATAAAACCCCACATGCCATTGGCCAATTTGATCACATATCCATCTCTGAAATGTTTTCTGTGACTCACATTGGTCAAGGCTATGAAATGGGTACAATTCTAGAACCAAGGATAAGAATTAATTTGATGCAAACCATAAAGTCAGCGGTTTCACAAAGGAAAACTGGGATGCTGGTATGAAAAATATGGGGGAATGGATACAGGGCACATACAGTCATGTGGTCTCCACTAATGTTGCTCATCATAGGATTCTAGGTGTATGTGGTAATATAACAGCCCCAAGCCCATTTGAGAAGTAGCATCTGCTACCTCACCTGCTCTGAGAATGATGGGCTTAGGAACTAGTGATGGCTGTAGCCTGTAGATGGAGCTTTGGGAGAAACCATTGCTAGATATATGGAAGCCCACAGCTGGGTAACTTGGACTGAAACCATGAACTTCAAAATTACTTTAATTCTTCCAATTTTGAAGGTCCTCCTACAGCTGAGAGAAGTGAACATACTCAGGTTCACAATAAAATTTTGTAAATGCAGCATCTACTGAGAGCCTTAATAGCCCTAAAGTAAGCAAATTAGAACATCAAATATTAACAATAACAAAAGGCTAAAATAATTTTTAAAAAAGACTGAGAACACCAATTGTTGGTGAAGATGTGAGCAACTGGAACTCCATACATTGCTGATGGGAGTGTAAAAGGGCACAACCACTTTGCACAACTATTAAAAATAAAGCCTACAACTCCCTATGACACAAAAATTCCACTCTAAGTATTTTCCAAAGATAAATGAAAGCACATGCCACATAAAAACGTGTACATGAATGTTTTAGCAGCTTTATTCATAATTAGTGGATAAAGTTGTACAATAGAATACCACTCAGCACAAAAAGGAACAAACTATGGCTATGCACAATAACATGAATGCACTGCACCAGCCAAGAACTGAAAACATTATGACGAGGAAAAGAAGTTAAAAACAAGCAGAAAATCACATAATTTGTGCTTCCATCTATATGACTTTCAAGAACTGACAAAACTAATCTTTAGTGTCAGATGTCAGAAAGTGGTTGCCTCTAGATGTGGTGGCATTTATTGCAAAGGGTCTGATGAACATCTTATTTTTATTGTTTTGGATGGTGGCTACAAGGATGTCATAAAACTGAAAACTTAAGATCTGTGCATTTTATGATATATAAACCATAACCACAATAAAATAAAATAAAAATGTGAATAGTATTAACAGAGTACTTATTATTATTATGGTAGCTAATTTTTATTGAATTTTTACCTGAATTATCTATTTAAATCTTTACCTCAACCCTGAGAAGCCAGCACTCATATGTTATTTTTTTTTCTTATTTATATTTTGTTCATATGCTATTTCTAAGCAGAGGAAATTGAAACTTAGAAGGTATGGGTCACTCAGCTAGTAAGTGGCAGAACTGGGGTTTCAAACCTGAATTTAGAATCTGTGATCTTAACTATCCTTTTATGCCACCAGGCACATGGGAGTTAGATGGAATATATTGGGACAACTCCAGGGTGCAAGAAGCCAGAGTGAATGAATGCTAAGATTTCAGAACCTGTGGCCCCAGTAAGCCCAAATGCAGAGGGAAGAAAACTGAAAATTTTGTTTGTCACTGATATTGTACCCTCTTATCCTTGGAACTGGCCTGTACCTGGACAAGTTTGTCTGGTCAGAACATACATTCTAAAAGAAAAACTGGGTTCTCTGATGTTTGTGAGATCCTGAGATTCTTTTGTGGTGTCCCTTGAAATTTCTCATTCATCTTTCAAGAGTTATGCTTTTCCAGAATGAGTTGGAGGGAGGTCATACCTAGAACATCAGCCCCTTAAATATAGGTATCTTCTCTATCTTATCTCTCCAGTGCCTGGAACAGAGCCTGGCCAAGCCCTCAATAAATATTTGGTGGTGGTGGTGGTGGTGGGGTGAATAAATCTATCCATCCACCCATCCATCTATCCATCCATTTATCCATCCTTTCATTCATCCCATGTCCCCTGACCGCTGTCTGCCTTCTTGAACCTTCTTATAAAGCAAGACTAGGCGTATGCTATTGCTTATTAAAACTACCAGAAGGCATCTCTAAGATCTCAGTATTTTGCTAGAACTGACAGCCTTTTTCCTGGAGATTGAGGAGAGTGGGTCACCATGTCCCCCTGCACAGGTCATTTGAAAATAACCTCCCAACCTCCCTTTGCTTGGACTTTTGCCTGCTTCTGGAAGTTCACAGAGCCAACACTTGACAGGATTAAGATTTGATTTGACAACCCATCGGGGCACCATTCAGGAACTCAATTGCACCAAGCAATGGAGTAGCACTTATTGGTTTCAGAGGGGATGGAAAACAATTTAAGCAACCTCTGTTCTCTTCAGCCCAGATACACACCATTGCTCTGTTGACTTAGAAGCAGCTGCTGACACTGAGTAGAGAAGGGAGCTCTCTATGAAATCCTTTCCTCATCTGTCTCCAGTACATCAAGGAAAAGCTGTATGCACAGCTTAGGCAAAATCCTTCCTTTGGACCATCATTCTAATTCAAGTCGTGGCTGCTTTACTTAGGGAAGACCAGGAGAAACTGGGAGCTATCAAAGATCCTGAGTTTGGTGGGAATGAAAGGCAAGGGGAATTTACGAAAGCTTTTGCTTTAAGGATATCACTTATTTTGCAGGGAAAACTGAATAACTCTAGAGAAGCAAAAGGAGTGAAGAGGTGACACAGGAATTTAACTGAGATCTAGTGGGTGGAGACCTTGTTGTAGGCAGGAAAAGGCACTAGTCTTAATCCACTTTCCAAGGTCCCAAGGGCAAATTACAAAACAAAAGCCAATCAATACAGGCAAGAATAAATAGCAAAGGGTCTTAACTGTCAAGATTTCTAGGTAATGGAATTTTCAAAATTGGGTAGAAATGAAGATTCTGAATTGGGGGAACTGAGATACCATCAGGACAAGTAAAATCTTGAGTCAGCCCAGGTCGGGAGGTGGGTTGGCAGGAACTGGAGAGATATATAGAGCAACCATATGAAGTCCCTAGATTCGATAGGGTTAGTCTCAAGGGCTAGACTTTAGCTCTATTATGAATCTGGTACAGTCCTTGTCTTTGGAAGCTCCCAGGCTAGCAGGGTGGATATGCTGGTACACTGACAAACACAGTTAGTTATGGAGGGCACAGGGATCAAGAAGCTTGGGATTGGGGGCAAGTGGAGGACAAGTAAGTTTCCTTGAGGATATGAGCAGGAGTTATCACAGCAAAGGTGTGCATGATATTTGTAGACATTCTACGGTAAGGTGACAACTGGAACAAGGGTATTGAAGGTATACATGTTAAGGTCCAGGTAAGAAACTATAGCATACAGTGGAGGTAGAGTTTAAAGCAGTGATTTTCAAACCTGGCAGTAAATTGGGATCACTTGGAATGCTTTAAAGATTACTGATGCTTAGGCACCAACCCTAGAAATACTGATTTAATTGGTTTTGGGCAGAGTTTAGAATCTGAATATTTTTAAAGCCCATCGGGTGACTCTAACATGCTGTTTAAGGTGAGAAACACTGGTTGATAACCTAATGGACCCTTAGTTGACTAATTTTTTTTGACCACTCAGCATCCATGCTCACTTCTTTAGTGATAGCCCTTCTTTAATTCCCTTTTAGAAAATTATCTTTCTTGATCTGTGAGCAATCCTTGGTAGGTGACCACATATGATTGTACAGGCTGTGCACTGCACAAGGGTGCCTGGCCAAGGATGAGCTGGGGGCTGAAATCCAGCCCAGGTTCTGCTTGCCAACTCTGCATCCTGATGGAGAACTGTGCCAATCTAAAGGAAGGGTCTCTTTTCCCCATCTTGCACCAAGGTAACATATGTGCTGACAGCTGCCTCAGCCAAGTTGTCCTATTCTCCCTTAGCTAAGGATAAGGTACAATACCAGGGGTAGGACAACAAAATCTATATCTCTTTGGACTTTGCATCAATGATGGAAATATTGGAGTGTTGATTCACCACAGTGCCCTGAAGCAACTCCATCAGCTCCCGCTATCAGGACCTCTAGAAACTCCCTGGTCCCTGTCCTTTTGAGACATTTTCTCCCACTTTCCCATTAATTTACTGCTTTGGAGGAAACCAACGCAGTCTAAGGGGATAACATGTTACAGGAGGAGTTTAGATAGGATGGCTTG
Organism: Chaetophractus vellerosus; assembly: GCA_004027955.1. Classification (NCBI taxonomy): domain Eukaryota; kingdom Metazoa; phylum Chordata; class Mammalia; order Cingulata; family Chlamyphoridae; genus Chaetophractus; species Chaetophractus vellerosus. The sequence continues at coordinate 4,938 of PVKH010010991.1, read as the reverse complement.
GACACAATGGAAATGGCACCTAAGGAAAGACCTGAGTAAAGGAAGGCCAGGAGACATACTAAATTCTGATGGAAGGGTTTTCCAGGCAGAGGGAATAGGAGGAGCAGAGGCCTTGAGCTTGGAATAAATGTGGCAAATTTGAAGATCCACAAGAAGATTAGAGAGACTGGAGCACAGTGAATGAGGAGGGCAGTGTTAGATCAAGAGGAGAGCATTGTATGTGTAGTTTAGTGGGTAAAACCATGGGCTCTGGTGTTTGCCTTTCCCTTTTGAATTCACTGCCTTCTAGCTGTATGTCACTGGGCAAGCTACTTGACCTCTCTGTGTGTCAGTGTCCCCATCTGTTAAATGGGGCTAATGATGGACGCCATCCCACATGTTGTTGCGGACATGTAATAATTAAAACTTGCCATGCACTTAGATAAGTGCATGTGTTAGTAATAAATGTGAGTTCTTGTTGTAAATCATGATGAAGTTTTAGCTCTTAATCTCAGTGAAATGGGAAGTCCTTGGGGAGTTTTAAGTTGGAGACACAGACTCAATCATAATCAAAATAATTTCTCTGTCTATTCAATCTGTTAAGAATAGACTCAATTGGGCAAATGGAGAAGCACAGATCCAAGAGAGCTGGTAGCTTAAAGTTGGTTGATAGTGGTTTCCTCATAACTTCCTACTTTGCTTCTATTGATTGGTACCACTTCCTGTTGCTTCCAAACAACTCACTATTATAGAGCACAAGGTTAAATGTGGTGGGAGATGGGGCAGGAGAGGCAGGCAAAGGCCAGATCATTCAAGGTTTTAAGTACCATTCTAAGGAGGGTGACCTTTAATGGGAAGGCAATGGGGAGACTTTTAATTGGGGGAGGAAGGAGGGGAGTTGGAGGGAGAATTTTTTCATGATGACATTGAAGTCTTGAGAATAAAAGCTATTGCTTCCTTCTCTCAGTAGTGGATAGGAACTTCTATCTAATAAGTACTTAAGGTTCCAGGGTTGCAATTGGCTGAGTCTGCTAGAACCTGGGAAAGTACCATCACAGATTGATGGGTTTTTAAGTCAACACTAGCTTAAGGCAAAATTGGCAGGTCTTCATCAAAGACACTGGAGTTAATTTCAGACTCTAGCCTCTAGTTATTGTGAGACAGTGTGTGGGCCCAAAATGCCATAAATATGCTTGGTTTGACCCTATCACTATTTAAATATGTGCACCAAACATTAAAATTTGAATTTTTCTATACAAAATGTCTGGCTGAGGAGGCTGGGGCCCCATTCTCACTGGCAGTAATGAGTTGGGGGCAGGGAGTATTGGTGCCTGATCTTCAATTTCTTCTAATCTCTATCTGACTGCTCTCACTAATTTACATTACCTGCCCAGCCCCTATGGTGGACGTGTGGTGGGTTTGTGACACCTGCAAAGACAAGTTCTGCCTATACTCCTTCTAGAGAGGAAAATTGAAACTGTGGTGAAGTCCAGCACTCACCAGTGAATGAAAAGGGCTGGGGTCAATTACCTGTTTATTTACCCCACAAAATGTGCCCGGCCCCTATCCGTGCACCATGCAATAGTCCTGGCAAATGTTTCCAGAACCTGCTTCCCCTGGCAGCCTTGTTCCCTCCCTTTATTCTCTGCATCACTTGTATTCGGCTTCCAAGCCCTCAGAATAATTAGGTCTAAGCAAGCATTCCCTCTATAAATATTAATTTGGATATGCTTGGAAAACTCTGCTTCTTTTAGATGAATTGTTAACTAGCTTTCTAATCTGGAGTTTCTTGACAAGCAAAGCAAGATCTCTTCTCTGCTGGCTTCTACTTTTTATTGGGCATGGGGGAGGTGGAATTAGCTGAAAGTTGCAAGCATTTGTTTTAGAAGAGATTCACTCTGTGTGGTCAGGCTCCCTGAAGCTGCACACACTCTGGACTTTTTTAAGGACCACCCTTACCAAAAAATCAGTATTGGTTAAAAGCATGCACTTTAGCAATCTGCAGACTAGTTGAATCTCAGCTGTGCCACTAAGTAAACGTGTGAATTTCAGCAAGCTATTTAATGTCACATGGCCTCAATTTTCTCATCTGTAAAATGGGGTTGTAATATAAACCTCCCAGGGGAGGCTGTAAAGAAATTAAAGTAGAATGGTAAAAGCATTAGGTAGTGTGTGGCCAGTTTTCAGAAAAAAAGGAAAGATTGTTAGTAAAGGAGAGAGGATTTTAGAGCAACTTCAGAGAAGTCAATGCATTTTATTAGTTCTGGCCACACATACAAACTTCAGGGTTGCAGTTGAAGGAATTTTCCTAGATCCTGGTTGGGATGTAGAATTGGTACTGCCAGACCATCATCCCATCTAAATCACAATTATATCTTGAGGCAGCAAATCCACCCGCCCATCCATTCACTCATTCAGTGAATACTTACTGACCACCTACTATGTGCCTTGCATGGTGACAGGCACTGAGGATGATGATATCCGGAAATGGGCACAGTGGATGGGAAGATACCTGTCGCTGGGAGCCAGAGCACCTAATTGTTAAGAGCACAGATTTTGGGTCTACATCTTCCTAGTTGTGTGACCTGAGACCAGTACCCTCAAAGGTTCACTTTCCTCATCTATAGCATGAGAGTAACAATATCTCCTATCAGGGTTGGAGATAATTGTTTCTGCCTTGCTTATCTGCCAGAACTTAGTTTTTGAGGATGAAATCCCATGAGCTAATAAATGTAAACCTTTGAATCCTGCAATATACAATAAAAATGTGTGGTATTCCATTTCTGAAAGCAAGTTCACCACTCTGTTTAGCTCTTTTGGGATTTATACCAAACTCACATTATCACCAAGGGCAGCCATTGCTAAGGCTGAATTTCTAGCCAGTGTTCAGTCTACTTTCTTCCACCAACTGGCAAACAGCTTGATTTCTTGGGGGAAAGGGGAGACACAGAAGGTGATCTGGCAGCACAAAGCTCACTTTCTAAGCGATCCATGCTCCTGCATCTTCCAGAATGGCACAGAACTACATCCCTGGCAGTCCTCCAGAAACCTGGAAGAATCTGCCTGTCACACAGGGTGGACTTTCACTTCTCAACGGAATCCCAAGCCCTGTCACAGCACTGCTTTCCTGCATGAGATGTCAAATCCCTTTCTGGCTTTAGCTTGGTAATCCTTATGGAGAAGGTTCTAGATTGGCATATTCCTGGCAGTAGAGCATAAGATTTGTGCTCGTAGGCTCTGAAGCCAGGTTGCTTGGCATAAAGATGGCTATGCCACATCCTTGGCGGTGTCACATATGATATGCTATTTAACCTTTCCCAGCCTTGGCTTTTCCCTTTGTAAAATGGAGATACTAATGGTGCCTAACTATCAGATTTATTGTAAGGATCAGGTGAGTTAAAGCAGTTGGCATGGCACCTAATGCATAGCAAGCACTAAATTAATCCTATTGTTATTTGTAAGTACTCATTCCTGGTCATCCATGGTGCCAACATGTGGGAATAAGCCAGTGCTAAGCCCCAGGTTAAAGGAAATAATGTATGCAAAGTGACCGTTGCTAGAAGAAGGGCACAAAAATGGCTATTATTAATATTTATCATTACTGTTCTTATTTCTAAAGAGTGAAGACAAATCTGGTGCCAGGTGTGGCAGTGGGAGCCTCTGGTTCTCACCCACAAAGCTCTGAACCCTGGTAAGATATTCCCCAGATAGTCAGGGACCCGCTATTAGAAAGAAGCCTGGCCAGGCCCAGAGGGTCTTCATTTCCATTTGTCCTTTGTTCCAAGAGCAATTTCCATAGTGAGCTGATAATTGTTTCCATGGATGAGTCTAGCTCCTTCCCTGACCTGGGCCCAGGTGGGGCATTGTAAAGGCAGCTCACTCAAAGCCAAGGAAGTTCATATACACTGTACAATGTCATCTTTCCCCTAGGTTGGACTAGTGAATATCCTTAAGGCATCTGGGGAAAACCCAGGTAGAAACAACCCCTTGGGCTTTATTCTGCCCTCTGACTGGGCTGCTCTAACAGTCTACACCTGGCTGCTAAGGTTAGACAAACTTTTTTTCCAGTTGCTCAGGGAAAGCTGTGCCAAAAGAGCCTCCAAACCTGGATTTTAAGGTAAAGAAACCAGCAAGGAATAGATATATTCCTCTATAAAATGTGAGCTGAGAATAGAGTGTTATCTACCTCATCTCACAAGCCTGTGTGCTCCAAAAAGGCAGAGTCCACGTCTTAGTTGCCCTCTGAATCCACAGCCCTTGGTACATAGCTAGTGGTGGCAAGCATTAGTTTGAATTGATGGATGAGTGGGTGAATAGATGAATGAATTCCTCTACATCTCCCATCTGTAGCACTCCCACAGCCATGACTCCAGATGTCCACAGACTCTTCTCCCAAAGAGAAAGGTGGACGTTTAACAGTCCCAGCTTTCCCTGGCACCCCCATCAGGTAGACTCAGTCCCATGTGTCCATGCCTCATTGATTGACCCCATCCCTGGCTCTTCGGTGTTGACCAGACCTCTCTGGAAAACCCATCCTGCTATACTTATATTCTAAACACAGATGTGTTAGTCAGAGTAATTACCTTCGGTTGCTATAACTCCTATTCACACAGGCTTAGTGCAATGTGTAACATCTAACTCAGGTCACAATCCAATCATATATTGAACCACCAGTCTTATAGGCAGGGATTTAGCAATCCAATTTCCTTCTATCTAGAGGCTCTGCCTTCTACATAGGGTCTTGCAGTCCTGAACTGGATCCTTTCTGTCCAGCGGGTTAATGCATAAAGAGAGTGAGCCAAAGATCTACTGAGAGTGTAGGGGGCAGATCTGGATATATCATACATCTCACTCACTCCACATTCCATTGGCCAAAATCAGCACATGGCCTGAGCTTAATTGTAAAGGAGGTTAGTAAATATAGTCTCCCTATGTTCTTAGGTCAAGGACATGGTGTTG
>PVKH010010990.1:0-18157 GCA_004027955.1 Chaetophractus vellerosus | reverse complement strand
GCTGGGGACACCAAGCTGTATGGGACAGACAAGTCCCTAATCCCCTAGGGTTTACATTCCGGTGTTGTGTTCGTGGTTGCTTGGAGAATGGGTGAGGGGCTCTAGCTACATTCTTGGGGGAAGTGTGAGAGAAAGCTGGAGCTCTCTGAAGGACCTGACAGCTAGAGGTTCCAAACAAAACGAGAGCTGGCAGATACTGGACAGCCTTTGGTCTGCGGTAGGCACCTCCATCTGTTAAATATGGCTGCTAAAGACCGGCAGACTGGAAGATACGGTATTGTCATGTTAACATCAGCACCACGTCATCTCTTCTTAGTGCTGAATTCTTCACTTCTCCTTGTCATAACTATGAGTCAATGGCCAGCTTCTGTTCTTTTAAAATTACAATCTCTACACTGTGCAAAATATTTTCCAGTGATTGTTTTCTCCAAAAAAGGCATTTTGGGTAACATATAACCTGAGACCCTGCAGATCTGAGAATGTTTCCTGGGCCTTGACATGTGTTCAACTAGATCTCTAGGTATTGATTGTGGCAGAAGGAAAATCTGAAACTAACTTGACTCTAATTCCTCTAAAAGTAAATGGTTGTTCTGTTGGAAGCTTTAAATTTAAAATCTTCATGGGGATTTGTCTTATTTATTTGAACTTATTTTGTTCTCTTGATTTCTAATCTTTGGAACTTCCTAAGTTCTGGATTTCCTCTTCCATATTAGTTTTGAGGGTAACATTTTGAACCAGTTGTTTTATTTACTTATTTATTTATTTGAGTGATGGTGGTTACATCTTGAGGCAGAGGGAGGGCATCTTTTAATTAACAGATGGGATCTTGCTATTCTAACCTTCATGTCATTTATCTTTATGCCTAAAGTAAAAATAAAAGTATTGAACTTTTGTAGTATGTCCATTACTTTCCTGCACATTATTTTCAATTATTTTTAAAGTTTTCTTCTATATTCTGGAGGTATTTCTCAGATTTGTCTGTTTTGCCACTTACTCAGTCATTTCAACTATCAACTTGTTTTTATCTGCTTTATTGCTTTACATTTTTAAACGTAGGTTCTTATTGAAGAGATAACACATTCTCTTTTTTTTTCTCAAATGAAATTGAAAATTCCAATTGCAAATTTTCTCCTCTTGTGAATTAAGTTTATTTTCAGGGAAAGATGTTACCTCTTTGGTATTGTGTGTGTGAGTGTGTGCAGATTTTATTTTTATAATAATACCAGTTTGTTTGCACATCCCGATTCCTCCCATCGTTGACCCAAAGGGCCCAAGTGAATACTTCATAAATATTCAACTTTGTTTTAGTCCATGTTTTTCTATTACAATAAAGCAGGTGGCAGTCATATACCATGAACAGATCTTGCAAGCACCACTGGCATAGAATTATATTGTTTCATTAGAAAACAGAAATCTTAAACATTATTTCAGTAGCCATCCAGGGAACTGGAGAAAGCCATTCTCCTCCCCATGCCACTGTGCCCTTGGCCTTGGTCATTGATGCCACACTTGTGATAGCTTCCTGTAATGGAAATCCTTTCATTCTGGTTTATAAGCTACTACGGCAGATTTTCCTGTGCTTATGGGTGATTTACTCCATGCCTAGTTTGCAGCAGTTTCAATAACATGCCTTAGGCACTCTCAAACCCCCACCTATCTCACTCTCAGAACCTGTTTATTTTCATCAGTGGGCTGGACATTATTTTACAAGGTACGGAGCATTGTTTTCTTTCCTCCATTGTCCCCACATTTTTACCGTCTTCTTGTCATCAACCTTCCTTTTTCCCAACATATTGATTTCACTGTGGCTGCTAGAACAAATTTGGTGGCTCGAAAAACATTCTTTCATAGTTCTGTAGGTCAAAAATCTGAACTCAAGGTGTTGGTAAAGCTGACCTCCCTCTTCTATTCTTGCCTCTTTCAGCTTCCAGTGGCTGCTGACAGGAACATCACTCTAATCTTCAAAGCTAGTGTCTTATTTGCCTGTCTGCTATGATAAATTCCAAACCATGGGTTCGCTTAAACTCCAGGAATTTATTGACACATTGCTTTGAGGCTACAGGAAGTGCGAAATCAAGATATTAGAAAGGCTTGCTTTCTTCCCAAAATCTATAGCCTTCTGGTATTGGCTCTGGCAATCCTTAAGGTTTCTGGGCTTTCCTGTCACATGGTGATGTCCTCTCCTTTCTTTCTCAGGTGCCCACTGACCTCTTGCTTCTCCCTGTGGCCTTCTAATAAAGCCTCACATGAGCTTAAGACCCACCTGGTTCAGTCCACCACCCATTAACTCAAAACAATATCTTCAAATATCCTGTTTACAATGGGGTCACACTCAACAAGGGTCTGGGTTAAGATTAAGAGCATGTCTAAATTGGGGTACAAAATTCAACCCACTAGAGCCAGCATCTTCAAATTGCCTTCTCTGTGTCTATTGAATCTCCCTCTGCCTCTCTCATATAAAGACACTCATCATGGCACTTACGGGGCCCTAGATAATCGAAAATAAACTCCCCATCTCAAGATCCCTAATTAATCATATCTACAAAGACCCTTTTTCTAATGTCCTTATGGTGACACTTACAGGTGACATTTACAGATGGAATTAGGACATATTATCTTTGGGGAGCCACTACATTCACCAAGAATCACTTCACCAAGACCCGCCACCCAGCTCTGGCTGTTTCTCCAAAGGCTTCTCTCTGACATAGCTGTATCCCTTGTCATGTTACCTTTGTTTGAAAAGTAATTTTTCTTGGGTTGAGCTGAAGCTAGAAGGCAGTTTGGCTGTAGGTGTAGGTTTACAAGCCCCTGAGCATGGCATAGTTGAACTTGAGGAGAAAGACCCATGCCTAGAGCCCTGGAGCGGGATCTACCCTCTGTAGCTTCTTCTGCCTGTGCCCAGGCTGGGGAAAAGTCAGAAGGAGCAGGGACTAGCCCTTATTTCTCTCTCAGAAGCCTACATCTTGGTATTGGCACCTACCTGGTGCAGATCACCCCTTGGTTTCAGAAATATTATTGATCCAAGAGAACTATTCCTCTTGGGATCTGAAGTACAAGACCTAATGAATGGATAAGCCACCATATCATCATGATGAATAGGGTTTTATGAATGTTTATTATGTGCACTAAGATAGTAAATTTATATGCTTTTTCTTATTTAGTCTGCACAATAACCTTATGATATTGGTATAGTTATTATGGCCCTTTTACAAAAACAGAGGTACACAGACCTTAATTAATGTTTACAAATACCCAGAGCAAGTAAGTGCTGGAGTCAGAACTTGAATCCATATTTAAGAAAATGCTTTAATAAATCACAAAACCTGTCAGATTTCAGCTCCTCCTTCCAGCATTGAGAGGAAAAAGGTCAATGTTGTGTTTCTAAAGGCAATTGGCAGGAAACCTTCCCAGCAGGGAAAGAAAGGCTGGAGGAAAGGACTTGGGAAAGAAGGCAATTTGAGGGAGGAGGAATTTTTATTCTCCTCCCTGGCAATTTGGTGGTCCTCAGAGATGAATGATGACAAGTCATGAGGCCCAAACATGGGGGCTGCTAGCCTCAGCAAAGAACCTGCTCCAAGTGTGACCCAGAAGCATTAAACATGCCCTCATACAAAGGACCCCATGGGCTTAGAACGTGTCCATCTCAGTGATGGCCAACAGAGGCCTAAATTCTGGAGGCCATTTCAAATGTCCTAGACTTTAGGAGACCCTGAGTTTCTCTCACATCATCATGAGTTTAGGGAGCCCCGGTAATGATTAACATTGAATTTCTCAATATCTTGCCAGTGGAGGGCTCAGGGTAAGATTTACTTTGATTTGAAATGTTGAATTGATTCCCCCCAAAGCTATATTGAAGTCGTAATCCCCAGAACCTTAGAACATGATATTATTTAGAAATAGGGTCATTACAGTTGGAAATAGGCAAGTAAAATGAGGTCATATTGGAGTAGGGTAGGCCCTTAATCCAATGCTACTAGTGTCCTGATCAGAAGAGGAGAGGTGACACAGTTGGGGAAAATGTCATGTGAACAGGACAGACACACAGAAAGAAGATGGCCACGTGATGGGAGAGGCAGAGTCTGTGTGATGTCACAATGCAATCTCTTCAACGCCAAGGATTTCTGGCCACCAACAGAAGCCAGGAGAATGGCATGGAACAGATTCTTCCCTGAGTTTCACAGGGAGCATGGCCCTTTTGGTCCTTTGATTTCAGACTTCTGGCCTCCAGAACTACAAGACAATACATTTCTGTTGTGTTAAGCCACCCAGTTTACGGTACTTTGTTACACAAGCCTTAGAAAACCACGACAGGAAGCCATAAAGGATTTTTGCCATTTATCCATTCCTCACATTCAAATTGGCAGTGGGAAAATCATGGCCCCCGTGTTGTTCTCCCTCACTCTGAAGCCCAGGCTCTTAACCACTGGCTCCAGGACTGAATATAAAGATAGTGCCAGGTTCTTTGTTCATTGGGGTCGTTGCTAATAAGAGTGGCCTTTAATTTACCTAGAAGAATGGGACTTACTGGAGCCTTTTTCCATGGTTGCCTCTCAGGCTGCCATCTTCCCTGATGTTTACAAATCACACTTTTTAATTAACAAACTGGGAAGAACATATGTGCCAGGATATTTTCTGAACCTCTGAAAACAATAGCTTTAAAAAAATCAAGAAATTATTTGTTTTCTGGGTTTTTTCATCTTTATTTTTCTATGATCCTGTAGAACACTGTAAATTGTACGTTTTTCTGGAAATCAAGTATGCCCGGAGTTCTCTTATCTCTATAGTCCTTTAACTGTTTCTCATTTCTCCAGTAATTTGAGGACATTATATTTTCTGTCCTTATACTCTCAGTAGCCACTTAAGTGATAGACCAGCAAGATACAAAACCTTTTTAACAATAAAATACTTTAAAATCAACCCACAGTCATTATTATTTTATTCACTGTTACTTTGCCTTTTTTGTCCACTCCTGAGATTCATCCATAAAAATCCTGTGTCTGAAAAGATACATCTGGAAAACTCAATTATGCCTAAGCAAAAGAAGTCATCATTTTTAAGACTGCTAAAGTACACATGGCATTTCCAAATGAAACTCCTTTATCTCAATAAACAACAATTACTCCAAGTTCTTATTTTAATTCTAAAGCTACCCAAAGCCTCTAAGCCTGGAAACAAGTTTGCAATGTTGAGGTCTCTATGAAAAATTTCCTCCTTAGTTTCAACAGCCTATTTTCTAAGACAGAGATTGAATGACCGCTTGAAAGAGTATGGATTATAAACCCATTTAAGAGTGTTGCATTTTTGAATTTGTCACAAATGGGAAGGAAAAACCAGGGTGACACAGGCAAGGCTCAAGTGCCAACATGTGTCTTTCTGTGTATTCATTATTCAAGGGTCAGACCCTCAACCAGGGCCAGAGAGAAATGACAAAAATAAATACATATCAGTGCAACAATCTGCAATTTAAAATAATGAAAAGCCAGATTCCTATTCATTTTTATGGCACAAACCTGACATCATTTCACTCCAATTTTCTATAATGGAACCAGCTGGGCTCTGGGAGGGAGCTAGTAATAGGTTTTAATGTTCAAAATCTGTCCATTGAAACTGGCCATTTTCAAACGAGATCTCAGCGCCTGGCACCCAGCCCATCATTCAGCGTCACGCTTTCCGTAGTCCCGCACCAGCTTGTGAGATGAGAGGGATGTGTGCTCAGGAGAGTCAAGTAAGAAGGTAGTGCCACTCTTCCCCACTTCAAGGAGAGTTGCCAAGGCCAGATCTGCATTCTATAGCCCCCAACTGGACAGCTTGCTGGGGAGTAACAGGGAAACGTCAGTGTCTTCAGTAAAGGCTTGCAGAGGCCATGAAGCAAGGTCGAAGAAGGAGGAAGTGAGGGCCAGGTGGGGCGAGGGCACTGTCACACCCATTTCAACGGCAAGCCCGTGAATCAATTTCCGGTTATATTTGGTTACGCCAAACACAACTGGGTCTGGATTAATAGCCAGTGAGTGTTTCTTTCTCTCGCTCTCCCCTTCTCATTCCATTAAACCATTCCTTCTCTCCTATTCAGCTCTCAAACTGTTGTTAACATATGAAAATAGCATGCAAAGAATGGAATGGGCTGACTGCCATGGAGATAAAATTGGGATGCTCATTCTAATTTATTTCATGGCACCGCGCCCTCTCCCTGCCTCTGTTTTCTTAGCTAGGCAGCTTGATTGCCTCTTTGGGGATATGGCTGGTCTGGCCCTCAGCCTCGTGTTTGAGCTATGGTTGAGGTTAAACAGGTAGCTCGTCTTTGGAGGTTGGACACAAATCTGAAGGAAGCCATCCTTCCCAGGTTTATCTGGGCATCAGAGAATTATTGCTGTGTATTTGTTTTATAAACTTCTAGCAGATTTTCGGCTAAACGATCTCTAATGTTCATTTTGGTGAAATGCTGCAGGTTCTAAAAATGAATGATGTTTTCAAATAATGTATACTCACTTTGCTTAAAGCATGTTCTACAACTTCTGTTCCAACTGCCTCATGGCAATGATCCTGAAACACAGATACAAGATTTAAAAGCAAATTTAAAATGCTTTTGTGAATGAAAGGCATAATCCGAATGGAAAACGTAAAAATGTTCAATACAGTCACTTGCTCAGTGCCCATGTGTCTTTGTTAGCATTAGCTGATCTTATGAGCATGCTCACATTATTCTGAGTTGCCTCAGAATAATGCCTCTGGGTTTTTTTAAATGGGGATTAAACAAAAGCAAAAGGAAATTTGGTTAAGTGGACATTGTCTTGATGAATAAATTGGAAACCAAATAACAATCCAGACAGAATAGCCTCTGACTCGATGCTGGCAAAGAACACTATTGTCCTTCTTTCTTTCCACCCCTGCTTATGAAGCAACAAACTCTGCAGCTTTCGTGTACAGCTTAAAGAGCTGCATGATGTCTCCCACCTCCCCAGGGTCTCCCATCCCACCACTGCCCATCATTCACGCTACATTCTACCCCTTCTGACCATAGACATTCTCTGCTCTTTCAGGCCCTCTGAATGTCTACTCCTTCTGCAAAGTACAGTGCAGCTGCCTTAGGCGGAGCTTCTTGCTCTGTTCTCACTCATGCTTATGTTTCCAACCCTCAGCTGCCCATACCCTATCTAGTGAGCACCTCTAAAGCCCATCTCCAATGGGGATAATTTAATCCAACATATAGACGATGTTTATAGACCATTTGTTAAACTAAAGCATGAAGAATAAACAGAAACTAAAAAACACTTAAAATACCCAAACAAATGCCATTTCTTTTTCCTCCAGATGTTTCAGAAATACAAGAACTGGCAGCTTGGTTTCCCACTTTGAACTGACTGCTGTTCTCTGATTCTATATCCTTCCTGCACTGCCAACTCTATTGCACATGCTAACAGAGGATAACAATGCTATGAGTAATAATAATGATAACAAAACAAAGATACCTCAAAGATAATTCATCTTTGATTTGTCTAAGAATGTATTTTATAGCAGTGTTTTTTTCCAACTAATCTTAGGGGAAAATGTAGTGAAAAACGTTCTAAACCTTAATGTAAAAGATGAGATTGCTCTCTCTTGCTGTGTTAATAACTTGCTTTATGACTGTGATCAAGTACTTTCCTCTTTCTTCAGCCTTAGTCTCTTAATCTCTAAATCTGGTTGAATTTGATCCACAGTAAGTCAGATCACGTGATCTCTAAGATCACTTTCAGCTCTGTGGTATATTGTTCCCAGATACCTCCCATCCCTCTACATGCACAGCCCCCTTTCCCAACAAGTGTGAGGATGTTTTCCTTCCCTTGAATCTAGGCTGTAAGACCTCTTTTTAAGGCCTCTGAAAGATTTAAGGTGATGGTAGTAGATCTTCACAGACAGACAATAGGGCAACTAAGAATCTTAAGGGCCTTGTCCCATAGCAATCTAACAAGGGCAAAGTAGAGAGAAGTCTTTCTCAGAGACAATTATGGATGTGCCTTTTGTGGCATGGCGTGAACCCAATACGAGTAGTAGAAAACCCACAATGTTTTAAAATAATTATATCAGCAAAACACCTACAGCTTAGATTAAAACGAAAAGTTCAAAATGACAAAATTCCACTGCATGCCCAATATCATATCTGAGGAGGAAACAGGCTGAGAAAACTGCCCAGCCATAAGCCTTTCTTATGCAAAAGGAGGGATGACTGAGGAAAGAGCTGGAACTCAGAGGGCCAAGTCCACAGCAAAGAGGGCATGGATTAGGGAACCACTCCTGGAGGGCAACCTGAGCCCTAATCAAGGGACGTTTCCCACCCCCATAGTTGGATGGGGGTGAAGGGGAATGACAACATGTGCTGGACTGGATTTCAGAATTGCCCTGACCCAGGGTTGCTATATGCTTTCCATAATCCCCCTTTTTGAACAGGAGAGTCTGTTGTGGTTATTCTGTGCCTATCTCACTACTTCTGCTGGGTTTATTGGTTAAGGGCATGGGGCTGATAACCTTTTTTAGTTTCCAGGTCTGCAGATCAAGAGAAAACACAACCACATCCAGACCTCCATTCAATTCTGGCTTTTGGGCCTGAGCCTGAGGGTCTGTTTAGATGAGACTTTGAAGGTCTTTAGTGCAGGTGGGTGAATTTTGCTCAGGGGAGACACATGGACTATTGTGGCCAAAGGACAAACTATGGTGGATTGTCCCCAAAGATGGCCCTAGACAACTCCTCCCATGTTCCATCCCTGTGTTTATTTGCCACCCTTCCCATCAAGCGGTGAACTCTCTCTCCTCCTCTTGAATCTTGGCTAGTGTTTAACTTGCTTTGACCGGCAGAATGCAGTAAAAGTGACACTGCAGCTCTGTTTGTAACTTTAAGAGTTCTGTCCCTTTTAGCTTTCATGATCTTGGAGTCATGAACCACCACGTAAGAACCTGACTAGCTTGATGGAGAGAGAGGGCCAGCTGCCAGCCGCACCTGCGATCCCATAGGAGCTCCCAGACACGTGAGTCTGGATGTTACCACAGCCCTAAATTCAGGAGGCAATAGAAGAAAAGATATTATTGCATTGAATGAAATTTAAAGGATTTGCAACATGGTGTATATCAAAGACCAAAATATGATTTTTCGAAATACACTTTTTGATTATTTGGAGCCCTTTCCCTCTATCCAGAAGTGTGACTCAAGTCCCATTCAACCTTTAGCACATCCAAACTCTTGACAAAGTTCAAAACTGAGCTCTTGCTGTTGAGACGTATTTGAGAAATAGCTCTGCTTCTGGGTTTCCATGGAAACCACTTCCCACCTAGTGGCTGAAGGTAACCCCTGTCGACCATGCCTGGGGGTGGTTATCAAGCTGTCGCTGGCAATTTTCCCCCTCATTTACTAGAAGCAACATTCCAGAAAGAAAATAACAGGATGACATAGTGAGAGCACACTTTCGCTTTGAGATTGCAATTTGGGGAAGGCTTCTACTGTCGCCTGCAAGTTCTTGGTCCCGGGGGAGCATGGCCAACCCATCATCTGAGCAGCAGAGTGAGTAGGGAAAGAGCTCTGGACTCTGGACAGACTGAGGAGGAGACAGGACTCTGCCGTGCTGGCTGTGAGAACGTGGGCAGGTCAGGCCGGCTCCCTGCACATCAATCCCTTCCTCCTCCTATTACCCACGCAGATAATGGGGTTTTTTGTCCTGCTTTCTGCAAAAGGGTCTTTTAACAATCAAATGAGACAACAGGCTTAAGTGTGCTTTGTAAACGGTGAAGCACTTGGGTAGATGTGACACTTTTGTTCTTACTTCTAACTTTTCAGTTTCTGCATTTCAGGGCCTGCTGACATTTTGGGATTACAGCCTCTAAAATTATTTTAGTTCCTGCACATATAGACTAGGTGGGCATCAAACTCAGCTGACTAGCATTGTTGGTTTATATGTAAGAGCAGCTAGGAAGAAAAGGAGAAAGTAATTCATAATGGCTTCCAGGTCAGAATTCACAGACCTCTGGTTTATTAATTGATTGCACATCTGTTAAAGGAATGAAGTCACTAAAAGAAAGGAGACTTTTCTCCATACAGAGAAATGTTTCTCTCCATAGAGAGAAATTACTATAATATTCTAAACGGTGCAAAGGACAGATCTAATTTATATACGTTTTCTGTAAACACAGACATAACATATATTTTAAATGCATCTGAAATTTGGCAAGTGACTGTAGGAGAAACAATCTTATTACTGAGTAATGTCTTTTGTGAAAAGAGGCTTTGTGCTTTTAATGGCTTTTCGATTCCCAGACCGTCTGGGTTGAATGAACAGGTGAAACTGGATACTAGACATTTACAGCTGATTTTTTATTCAGTAATTTCATTCGGTTCCCGACTCTTTTCCTATTGCTCAGGAAATGAGATCTCTTGGTGTTTTACTTAAAACTGAATCCAAATGACACTCACTGAACCAGGAAAAAAAAATCAGTTCAGCAATGAAATATTTTATCTACATAATGTCAATTAAATAACTCAATGGCATCTAATTGAATGAAAATTATTAAGTGACCATTCAGTCCCAGGAAATGTGGCAGATGCTAGTGAAACAAACAAACAAATTAAGTCATGAATTTGTCCTCAAGAAGCTGACGGTTCAGTGAGTAATTATAATTTAGTGTTATCGGTTCAATAATAAAACCACGTATGAGAGGTAAAAATAATCCAACTAAGAAAGTGATTGATTTCTGAGTCAGGCAAGAAAGAATCCCTGGAGGGATTAGTCTCAGGTTTGTTTAGAAAAACCCTAAAGGGTACAGCAGGTATACAATTTAGAGGGAGAGACATTTAAGGCCAAGGGAATAGCTTGAACAAAGGAATAGTAGCATTGCCTGGCAAAGCATATTTGGAAAGCTACAAGGTGTTTGATATTGCTAGTAAAAATGCAAGGCAAGGAACAGTGGTGGCTGGGAGCTAGAAGTAGACAGGCGTCTAAAGACAAACCCTTGTGTGCCATGCTAACGAGCTTGGATTTTATTCCATAAATCATAGCATCCAATATGGACAACACTAGCCACATGTGGGCTATTTAAATTTAAACCTAAATTAATTTTAAGCATTTAAAAATTAATTTAGTTTCTCATTCTGACCAGCCACACCCGTTATGCTCAATAGTCACATGTGGCTAGCGGCTACCATATTGAACAACACGGATACAGAACATGTCCATACTCGCCGGCTATTGGGCAGCACTACCATAGATGTTTGGGATCCTTTGAAATGGTTTAAGTTGGAAAATGCTGTGTTACTATTTGCAGAAGAACTTTGGCAGGAAGACATTTTGGGAAGGCATAAGAAAAATTAGCATCCTAATCTAGACAAGATTACACAAAACTGTAAGGGTAGTGAGGATGGGATAGAAGGGACAGATTTGAGAGGGGTAGAGGTAGGGCAGGCCAAGCTTTTTCGCTGTGTTGACCAGTTGTGTGATGGTTTGTAGCTGGAAGGACCCCAGAAAACTATATTCTTAAATTTAATCCATTCCTGTGGGTGTAAAGCTATTGTGGGAAGGACCTTCTGTTGAGGTTTCTTCAGTAAGGTGCTGCCGGAGAAAGCATCACCTGACCACACCTTGATTTGGACGTTTTTTTCCACAGCCTCAGAACTGTAAGCTTATAAGTTAATAAATTCCCATTGTAAAAGCCAACCCATTTCTGGTATATTGCTTTCAGCAGCCCAGCAGACTGAAACAAAAGTTGCATGAACTAAACTGATCAGGGATGTCAATCAAGATGATCATTGAATAAGTAAATGTCTAGATATAAAGTTGTGCTCGGCTAATATTGTACATGTATGGAAAGTAAAGTTGGGAATTGGTGGAGATAATAGGATGGCAAGAATCAACCAAACAGGTTCCATGGCCCCTTGTAGACCACGGAATTGTTATCCTGAACCTTTCATTTTTAAGCACCATCTTTGACATTTGTGAAATCATAGGCATGTTTAACTTCACATCAAAGCATTACATCATCTACATAAATCTTTGGGAGGGGGACGGGCTAGTTTAGAAAATGAAGCTTGCCTGAAAGTCTTAAAAGGAGGTGTGGGGGCCGGCTGTAGCCCAGTTGGTAGGGCACCGGTTTACCACATAGGAGGCCCCGGGTTCGGTTCCCGGGGCCTCCTCAAGCAGGCAGACCGCCTTGAGAAGGCAAGCCGCCACGGGCAGGGCAAGCCCCCGCGAGCAGAGCAAGCCGCCGTGAGCAGGCAGACCACCGCGCGGTGAGCTGACTCAGCAAGTCGCCGCAGCAGGGGTAGACGAGCAGACACAGAAGAACGCAAAAATGAACACAGCAAGAACAAGCAGCAAGGGGGGATATGTAATAAATAAAAAATAAATTAAAAAAAAAAGGAGGTGTGGTCCAACTTTTCCAATATCCTGGTTCCTTAATAATGTCTTTGGTTATGGGAATGACTGAGTCTGACATCTTTCTATTGTGCCTTCTGGTGAGTAGCCCAATTATGCAAGGGAATATTCCAAGTTTCTGTCCCTTACACCACTTGTAGACAAATGGAAGCCCAGTCATTTGGTTGAAAACTACAGTTAAGAGCCTAAATAACTAAAATGGGGGGAGGGTAGCCACAGTATTTTATTCCCTAGAAAAATTGTAAAACTGAGACATTGTCTTCTAAGGAGCAACCCCCAAACCCTCCTCTCAGTTTTCTTCTTCTTTTGACTACTTCTTCCCACGTGTCCTAAATATTAATCTTTATTACTATTGCTAGCTATCACTAATTGTGTACATTATGCAGGGCCTGTGTTAAATGCTTTTTGAACATTATCTGCTCCCCCACACATTGCCACAGCTAATAAATGGCTCAGGCAGGACTCAAATCCAGGTTTCTCTGATTCCAAAACTATGGTTTTAACTGTTCTATGCTGTCCATTCTCTGGAGAATGCTGTGGGGGCTACTGGGTCCTCCCTCAAGGAGATGCTGGCCAGCCTTGGCACATGGCTGTCATTTCAATAGCCATAGGAATGGTCTTTTGTCTCTCATAGTCCAAGGAGAAAGCACAAAACAGGCCCGCAGTGACAAAAGAAGAAATGGTGCTTTGGTTCATGTGGCTCAGAGAATATTTTGCTTTTCTTTCCTCAAGATGAAGTGGATTCAGTATGCCAAGACCAACTTAGGAGGGTGGAAATGAATGAACTAAATTATGTGGATCCAGAATGAGGTATGGTGTTTCAGTCAGGGGTGGCTTTGGTCAGCAAGGAAGGTGGAAGCATAAAAAAATCAATGGGCCCCAGTCCAGAGAGATACCACATCACTCACCACCTCAGCCTCAGGGGTTCACAGGATCAGTCAAGACAATTGTAAAATATCTACTAATCCACTAAAGAGGGATTATAAATAGCTACTAAACATGTGAGGACCATGTAAACACACTAAACATTAGCAACATATATATGCCTTCCAAAGTAGCTAGGATTTTTTTATATGGGAAGAAAAGGTTTTATAAAGTTATGCTGAGATGAGGCAGTATCTACATTGCTGAGGGTGAGTAAATGTGAACGACCCTCTAAGAAAGCAATTTGGCATGGTTTGAAGAAAGTTAATATGTGATTTCCTTTCACCCTTAATTGTACCTCATGAAATATATCCTAAAAAATGTATTCAAAACAGAAATAGAGAGAAAACCAAACAAGCATTACGAGAGTAAGAGAGCAGTAAATTCTGGAGTATTCATAAAGTGGATTTTTTTGCAGTCAGTAAAAAATGGATTTCACCAATATCAAAATATACATGAATAAAGACTACAGGAGAATATAATAAAATATCATTTGTATATCAGTCTCGATTTTGGGATTGTAGATGCTTTATTCTTTTTTTCTATAATTGCCAAGTTTTTGACAAAAAGACTGTAATTACAATTAGCATATACTAAAGTAGTATGATACAGTGCAAACAGCATTGAGCTTTGCAGAAAGACTTTTTGAGTTCAAATACCAGTTCCATACTTATTAACTGTGGGAACTAGGGCATTTTGTTTAACTTCTGTGTCTCAGTTTTTTTAATCTATAAAATGGATTAATGATACTTACCCTATGGAGATTAAATGAGTTAATCTATATAAAGTGTTTTCAACAGTGTCTGACACATAGTGGGAACATATAAGCATCAGCTATTATTGTTATAAATAATAATATTATGACTGAGGAAGTGATCTGAGTTTGAACCAAAGTTGGGTTGCATATTAGATACATGATATTAATTAAGCAAGGATCAATAGTTGCTGAAACTCAAGTTTTTCATTTATAAAATGAGTATGCTAATACCTATCTTGGGTTACTTGTGAAGAATAATAATTACACATTAACACATTTAATACATACAGTGATTTAGTTTTCTAGCAGCTAAAACAAATAGCATATAATGGGTGGGCTTAACAACAGGAATGTATTGGCTCATGGTTTCAGAGGCTGGAAGGCTTGCTTCCTCCTGGGGTCAGTACTTTCTGGCTGCCCGGCAATCTTTGGGGTTCCTTGGCTTTTCCGTCACATGGCAAGGCACTCGGCCGTGTCTTGTCTTTCTCTTTCCGGTTCCCCTGACTTCCTGCTTCACGCTGCTCCCCACGGTCCTCAACCCCTCTGACTCTCATTCTGCTAAAAAGGCCTCCAGGAATCCGGATTACAGCCCTTCCTGATTCAGTTAGGCCACAACTTCACTGACGTAACATTTTTAAAGAGATCTTTTTAACAGTGGCCCCACACCCACAGGGCGAGGGGCTGGGAAGACATCACGATTCAATCCCAACACATAGTGTACAGATATGATATGATATGACTGATATGATATATAAAACTGGGCTGTTTGTGAAAATTAATAACACACATATAATAGGTATATCACATATACCTATATAGTTTAAGCAAAATACATAATATATAGATAGAGTGTTTTAGTTTCCAGGCTGCAAAGACAAATACTGTAAAATGGGTTGCTTTAAACAACAGGGTTATTGGCTCACAGTTTCAGAGCTGGAAGGCTGGCTTTCTCCGGGGGTTGGTAGCATTCTGGCCGGCTGGCAATTCTTAGGCTCCTTGGCTTTCTCATCACACAGTGATGTCCTCTTCTTTCACTTTTGGGTTCTGTCAACTTCCAGCTTCTCGTTGCTCCACATGGCTTTGTTTTAATAAAGCCTCCAGTAATAGGATACAGGTCCAACCTCACTCAGTTTGGCACATGGTAAATAAAAATAACATCTTCTAAAGGTCCCATTTACCATGAGTTCACATCCACCGGACATGTGCCCCCCATCCCCCACCCCCAGGATATGTAATTCCTACCACACATAGTATAAGCTAAATAAATATCTATCATCGCATTTAAAAGTAAATTTAAAATCAGGGAAATACATCATAAACCTAAGAAGCACATATGGAGAGGGTCATCAGTCCGTTATAATATCTTATGTTCGTGTTCTCTAGTGTTTTCTATTGAACAGACCTCTTAATATAATTCTGTGCTGAGTGCTTACTTCGTGTACTATGTGAGAAAAATAAACACTGCTGAGTTTAATATCATATGAAATATCCCCAAATGCCCAACACCGTAAAGCTGAATAGTCACAAAAGACACATGTCAGCCTTTTGAGGCAGCAATAGTCAGCTCGGAGTTTATTCCTTTTCAAGTGTTACCTGTGATAAACGGACAGCTCGGGGATCACTCTGCTCAGGGTATTTGCAATTAAATAAGGGCTGTTTCAAAGTTAGAGAGAGAGATGCCGAGCCAGGTATGTGGCAGGGAATGGGGAGGAGATTCCCAGTGCGTGTGTGTGTCTGGGTGTTGGGGGACCTCCAGGTCACATAGACTGGGGTTGTGTGACTCGGTCCTTTCCCCAGACATGGTTGAGCCGTAAGCAAACACCTGCCAGAGAAACCCCAGGAAATGTCTGCAACTGTCCCCAGGGACCTCAATGGATTGTGACTTCTCAGGTGGACTGCAAAGAGCCATCCTAGCCCGAGAGCAGCCCCCCACCTTCTCCCCACTCCCCCCACTTGAATCGTATTGCAATGGCGACGGTGATGACTGCATCAGGGCTCTGTGCCCTGCGTGCTCAGTTCTAAGTCATTGGCTAAGATTAGCTACAAATTGTCCCACTGAATGAGAGAGCTCCGACTCAGAGGAGAATTATTGATTTCCAATCTACCATCCAAATGCCTCTATCATTAAGCTATATTAAGTAATTTGCTTCAATTTTGACTTTGGATTTGAGTTTGAGATTCCATAGTGAGGTCATAACATTGAGTTGTTTAATTAGTTAAAAAAGAAAAGAAAAGCATTGCTGTGAACAAGGGCCTTTATTTAGGATTCTCTGAGCAAGACTCCACTGTCCCTGACCTAGCACACTCCAGTTCTTATCAAGAATGTGTTAAGGGAATCAGGAAAAATCACTAACAGTCAATCGTAACTTCTACCTCTGCTCTGGAAAATCCACCTCTGCTCCTACTGAGAACTAACACTTGACTACCCTCTAAAGAGGTATCCTTTATCAGTCACTGCCTTCAAAATGCCATTTCCTAAAATATTTTGCAGCACATCGCAGACAAAGGATGGATTTCTTAAATACACAATGAGCTTTTACAAATCAATAAGAAAAAAAAATCACTGACTAATAAAATCTAAGTTCAGTAAGAGCAGAAAACTTCTCTGGTTTGTTAACTACACCCAGTGCCTAGAAACCGTGTTTGGAATATAATAGGTGCTCAAATAAATCTAAAGAAAAAATGGATAAACAGCATGAATACTTTCATAGACATTTAATATGCTTGATCTCACTTGTTAATAAAGAAATCCAATTAAAATGAAATACAACATTTCAACATTTATACTGAAAAAAATGAAAAGCGGTGATAACACCCTGTGTTGGTGGAGATGTGATGAAAACAGGCATTTTAAAAACATTGTTCCTGAGGGGTTTAAAGTGACACAGCTCTTAGGAGAGAATTATATACTATCCATTGTTATATTAAACATCCACACCCTGGACCCAGCAATTCCATTTCTCAGATTTTAGTCTGCAGAAAAATCATTGCCATGCAAAAAATATATGTGTGTCAGGATAGTTATTGCAGGAATATTTGTAATATGAAATAATTTAATGCATATTTTAATAATAGCCATAAACTACTTGTTGAGCACTTACCTGTTGCTTGTCTCTATAATGTGTATCTCACAGGCACTATTTCATTTAACCCATTCGATAAACTTGGGAAATTTATTCTATTAATGTTCTTCAGTCTCAAATGAAGAAAGGTTCAAAGGAAGATGCTGAAACAGAAATAGCTTAAGAGGTTTTTTTCCCTTGTTTTCTCTCTCTCTCTCTCTCTCTCTCTCTCTCTCTCTCTCTCTCTCTGTCTGTCTCCCTTACTCAATAAGAAATACCTAATACAAATACTGTTCTAGGGACTTTAAAATTTTAATTTAGCGTGGGCATATTATCATCATCCTCATTTTACAATTTAGGAAACTGACAAACAGGTTAAGTAAGTTGCTCAAGATCTCACAAATAGCAAGTGCCAAATGCAGGTGCTATAAACCACAGGACCACGTGCCTTATTAGTTAAAGATAGACTACCTAGGTTTGATTCCCTTTCATGACTTAGGTAAATGTTCCGAACCTCAAGTTCCTCACCTGTATAATGGAAATAATAACATTATCCTACATAATTTTGTGAGTTAACATATCTATATCGAGTAACACCAGCCTTAGAGTAAAAGTGGGGTCAAAACACCCAGCAATTCTACTTCTAGGTATATACCCAAAGAAAGTGAAAACAGGGTCCCAAGTAGATACTTGTACACCAATGTTTATAGCAGCATTATTCACAATTACCAAAAGGTGGACACAACCTAAGTGTCCATCAACAAATGAATGAATAAACAAAACATGGCACATTCACACAATGGGATATTTGGCCATAAGAAAGAATGGTGCCATGAAATATGCTGCAACATGGAAGAACCTTGAAAACTTTATGCTCAGCAAAATAAGCAAGGCACACAAGGACAAATACTGCATAACATCACTTGTAAGAGATGACTAGAAATAGTAAATTCAGAGAGAGAAAGCAGATTAGAGGTTATTGGGGGATAAAAGGGGTAAAGAGTTTTTCTTTGTAAAAAAATATT